>VZRV01007601.1:1252481-1527833 GCA_013398115.1 Falcunculus frontatus | reverse complement strand
GCCGGGGCCGGGGGAGGGGAGGCCCAGGGCCGCTCCAAAGAGCCCTGGCCAATTCCCCCCACCCCCAAACTCCCCGCCAGGAGGTTTGAGCAGAAGAAAAAAGGGACACTTCCTGTGTCTCCACTGGCTTAAATATGGAAATTTCGAGAAGCGTGACTGGTCAAGAGATCTGTCCATCAGACTCAGGGTCAACCCACGACACTACAGCAGGAGACAGTTGTGGATATTTCAGCATGATACTGTACAGGGGCATATTAAAACTGCATTTGAGTTCAGAATTGTTCAGAAACTGCCTATCTTATCTACAGCTTAGTGGTACCACACCCAGCCTCCTAAAGCAGCCAGTGCTCAGCAGCCATTGCTCAGCTCAGCACTACCCTGCAGCACAGGTCTTGACTGGTTTGAAGCCCAGGCAGTGAGCTGAAGTTTGCAGGACAGGAGCAGCATCCCACTGCTGCCATGCACAGGCTGGCAGAGACAGAGAAAGGTGGGATGCCCTTGGCTCCCACAGCTACAGGACAAACTGCCTCTGGTTCAGTTCATACAGTGTGAGTAGCAGGCTGGTTTCAGATAAAGAGCCAATAGTGCTCTGCAAAAACTCCCCACATAATAGCAAAGCTTATTCAAGTCCAGAGTTAAGTGTTATAGAGAATAAGAGGTTTGAAGGCTTTTGTTCAAGATTGCAGGAATCTAAGCAAAAAGGTGAAGACAAAAGATGGTGGATAGATACTGCTCAGAGGACACAAAAATTCTAAACAATTGATAAATCAAATTGACCACCTGGAAAATTGTTCAGCAGAGAAATATCAGCTTATTATGGCTTCCTACCAACAGAAGAGACAGAGGTATTTTTTTCACAGTGGATTATGATGGAGCAGGTCCTGGGTAATATTGAACTCCTTCTCCAGCAGGATGTGTCACTGAGAAAGCCAGTGACACCATTCTTTGAGTCTTGAAGTATGTGAAACTCTTGGATGATAAAAACAGATTGTCACAGAGATGTTTAGCCCTAAAGGTTCAAGATCACTGGAATTTAGCAAGAGACATAAAAATAAACTGGTTCTTGTCATTGTGCTCAGGAATCCAGACTAATTTTTCAAATAAGAATAAAATAGTGGTAAGAGTGTGCCATAGTAAATTATCTGTAAATCAGCTGAAGGCCTTTTTTCTTCTGATGGATGTACATGTGTATTTTGCAAATGAATGTATTTACACTCAAATGGCTCAATCATTTGCTTTTGTGTTATCTTTTCTGATGGAAACTTTTACTATCTTTTTTTTTTCTGGTAAAGCAATCAAGTTTTAGAGGCATATACAGTGATACAGAAAGTAATGTGCATTATTGTAATTGGTTGTAACTAATCCATAATTGTACCTTTTTAACTGTGTGACAACTAGAAGGGCTTCCGTTTTTAAATTATGTAGGAATAATTCTTCCTATATGTGATTTAAGTTTTATAGCTGTAAGAAGCATTTAGATTAAAGACTATTTTGGGCATATATGAAGAGTCAGGAATCCACTTCAGCCTGAATTATCTTACAATACTCTGCAACCATGAATTGTTATAGAACAAAGGTCAAAGTTGAATTCAAGCTCTCTTAGCTACCAAATACCAGCATCGTATTTCCTAGGAAGAGGAATATGGAAGGGATTTGGTTTGGGTTTGGAGGAGAGTTTATTTTGCTTTGATTGAGCCTGCTGTGGAACAAACATTTGTTGCTTTTTATGCATTGCATGTCTACAGATCTGTTGAACAAAGGATTTTACCAATGTCCTTAGTTAATGTTTGAATAGTTGAATATTACAGCAGAAAAACTGTGTCACACCGTATGTTTTGTTGAGATGTTCGATTTGTCTACCAACTTAAAAAAAAAAAAAGACAGTTGCTAGAGTCAATAAAACTACTAGCCATCTCTGAGTAGTAGCTGAGCAGACAGAGGAAAGTGCTGTTAGCATACTCCTTTGAGTAATGGATAAAAATAAGTTAGTAAATTACATTTACCCAAATGTGGTGTCAAGATAAAGTTTTGGAATTATATAGTATTGCCAGTGTCCCATTGAAACTTGGATCCTAAGCTGAACCCTTTACTTTCTTTACATACTGAAAGAAACAAAGATCATTAGTATGGCATACAGCAAAGGATTAAAATCACAAGGGTGTATCACTTATTACTTTTAACATGTTTTGCTAACATTAAATTTATAAAAATATATTAAAGGAAATTATGTTGGTGGTTGTTGCCTAGAATAGATTAGGAATGAAAAGAAGATTTATCCATTGGTAAAACAGCAAGGAACCAGTCAACTAGTTGCAGAAGACTCAAAGAAGAATCTTCGGGAAATCTTTCTGGTTGTCTTTTTCTCTCTGTAGTTCCTAAAGGGAGTTTTTATAGGTTTTTTTTCATTCTCACAATCCTTACCCATGTCTCTAGATTTTCTTTTCCTTAAAGTCAGCTGGGAACATAATTTACTTGCCCTTGTTCCTCCTATTTCCTTACTTTGAAGATACTTCCTTTAAAATCTGCTTCAGGATTTCTTGAACGATGAGATAGAGGCACTAATATAGCTATCCTCCCTTTTTGGCCTTCCTGGTGTTGAAGCGCTAAGAATTGCTTATGCTCAAAGTTTGGTGTGTGTCCAGTGGCCATGTGTGATTACACCAGAAACAGAAGGAAAAAACAAGCTTGGATATGTTTATAGAAGGTAATTATCATTGCAGAGGAAAAAGATGATGCATTGAGCTATCTGAATGACTTGGCATGGAGTCAATTTTTAATCTATTTTGTTGTGCTTTTGAAAGCATATTTTGTCTTGTACTTCCCTTTCCCTCTTCATCTCTTTCATAAGCATCTTACATGTCCATGAGTGAAATGAATGGCTGATTCCTGCTTCCAGAAGTGTGCTTAAGGGAGTAGGAGCACTGGAGAACTACAAATACCTGGGACTTGTGACAGGCTGTGATAACCAGGCTGAAGATGTTAGCACCAGTAAATTAGGAGTGCCTTCCTAGTAAACACAGCTGCTGTGGCATTCCAATGCCACGATGAAGCTGGCTGTCCCATTTCTCAGCAAGGAGTTGATGGGGCTGTGCTGGAGCTCACTGGTCCGTCCCCGTCTGCAGGCAGGGGACGGATGGCGCCAAGAGCCTCTGTGTGCGGCCCCGCTCAGGCGAGCCCGAGCTCCTGCCTGAGAGGAATAGAAAAGCCACTTTCTCAGTCTCTGACCAGAATGCATGATAAGGCTTGATGTCAAAAAGGGCAAGATTGGGCTCACAGCAATTATGGCAGAGGCATACTGGTTTCCTTGACAACCAGATTGAGGATTCTTTGTGATTTATTATTTACCACTTCAAACTCTCATTCTCTGATTTAATTAGGGAGGATTTCCATAAGTCCCCTCCCTTCCAAATTTGAATACCCCCACATTATTGCTATGACCAGCTACACCTATCCCACATTGATGTGGCTCTAAAACAGCTACAAATTAGGCTCTATGTTTAGCGTTTGGAATTTTAGGCAGGTTGCTCAGACAGCAGATAACTGAAATTCAGTGGATGTTATGCTGGGTGGTGACTTGTTAATCTGCACTTACTAGCAGGAATACTAGACCTCCTAACCTTCTCCTCACACCCAGTTTTTCAAGGGACTGCAACAAGTGATACTTTTCAATTGTCCTTAGAGCTATGGGAAAGATAAAATATCTGCAAGTGTCAGTTTCCCTTGCTTGGGCAATTCACGTTATTTTCTCCTTGAAGGCTTCATTAGCAATACATCAGCCACTGTTGTGTAAACAAAGTGTGTATTTTGATACTTGGGAGGTTTTTACTACTACCAGTTGGATAGCTATTTGAAAAGGAAAATATCTTCTAAATTGCGGCTAAAGTTGGGGAGTACAGCTAGTCTGTTCTAACTTGACATATATTTCAAATATGTATTTCCTATGTTTATAAAGCATTGACTGAATTGTGATCTTCAGTGCCTGTTCTAAATTTAGTTCAGAATAGAAGTCTGAACACAATAATACAAATAATAGAGATTTTTATTCAAATGTCACTGGCAAATTTGTATCATTATATATCAAGATTGAAATTGGCTCCTCCAAAGGGCATTTTTTCTCAAAGTACTTTCCTGGGTTGCATATTTTTTATTTCGTATTCAGCATGAGGAGTCTGCTGCATTTAATAAAGTAAAATGAAGGTCACAGAAGATCACTGGTTTTCCCATAATGTGTCCCAGTAGATGACTGGAAAAAAGGTAGTGTTTGAAATGCATTGAGGATCTTCTGTGCAGACTATGTAGAAAACTTGTGTCATTTTTTAATTATAGGGAGGAATTCTTGTTTTAATTGTGTTTATTTCACTGCATACAGTCTTTCAGCTGTACCACTCCAGTTTTAATTTCAAAAGCGTATACACGTTTTAGCACCTCCACCTCAGGGAGATCCTGAAGTGAGTCAATAGGTGTTGCTTTTCCCGTGGTGGGTTGAACATGAAGCTCATTGAGTCAATAAAAAGACTTACAGTGACCTAAGCACTCTGTGTCAAGTTCTGGCTCACTCATGCACCAGTGCCCCATTAGGCTGTTGAGGGAAGCTGGCTGCTGAGGGAAGATGCTTCTTTAAAATGGAGTAGTCTAATGAAGCTCATTAATGCATTTTTCATTAGAACAAGAATATTGAGTATCCAGGTTAAATTCTAAAGAATCTGTCCTGCACTCATTGAGGTTAATGACAAAGCTCCCAATGATATTAGTGATGCAGGATGAGAACTTAATTGAGGTAATTAAGATTCTGCTTACCTAAAATTCCCTATTATTTTCAAGTAGATAAAATATTACAAAATTGCTACTGTGAAGAGTTGTATAATGTTGGATCTCAACACATCCTTCAGAGATGACAGCAATTCAGTGGGAGATAATACTGTTTCTGTATTTTGCATTTGATTCATAAAGTACCCTTTTAGTCTTCTAGAGGCTTGTGTATTTGAAAACCATGGTGGAAAATAAGGTTCTTTTTGGTTTTGGAGATCAGACATTGCCTTTGTGGTATATTTAAAGATAACATGGGCCACACATTGCTGAATCCCAGTAAGGATCTGGAGGTCAAATTCAGGAGTGGCAGAGACAGAAAAGGCACTGCAGTAGTACTATTGTATAAGTTGCAGAGAATAGTTTAATTATATGCAGCTCGCTTTGCAGTACTGCAGACTTACTAAAGTCGCTGTTTGGACCAAAAGAAATGCTGTTTGCTTACTGAGTAGAATAGATAGCATATCCAGCTTTAGTGCCTTCCAGGGAATCTAAAGCCTGTGTTATAAATGATTGTGTCAGGACGCCTAATTTAAATAGTTACCCTAACACCTGCTCATTCCTGCCGCCTTTGGACACCCCTAACCTTCTCCTTCCCTCCTTGGCATCCCCCTCAGATTAACAATTCCCTCCTCAATTACGCTGCCATAATGGCTGCTTTGATCATGCTCTGAGCTCGATATGGAAATTATCTTGATTAAGAACACTCACCGCTGCAGAAGCAACAACAATGCAAATAGGTGGGCGAGCGGAGGGGCCCTGGGTGCGCGCAGGGGCAGCGGGGACGCGCAGCCCGGGGGACCCGCAGCTCCCTCCCGACCCTGTAGCGAGACCTGGAGCCATCCCCTCTGACTGGCAGGAGCCGACTGCCTGTTTGTACCCCTAAACAGTGTATCAGGAGAACACGGTGCTTTCGGTAGGAAAGCATCGTTTTAGGTGGTGTGGAAAAAAGTGGAGCAATCAGATCTTCTATACTTCACAGCTGTCTCCTGAAATACTTGCTTTAGATACGTGGGGAAAGATTTTTTTTAAAAGAAAACTCTGACCCGGGACAGTGAAGCACTGTGCAAATTAATTGCTGAGGAAATTACCTTCCACATCTGTAGTAATGGTGCAGCACTTCTGTTTTGCTGGTTTTGAGTTTATATTTGAGCACCTGACAATGATTTTTTTTCCTGGGTGTGCTGCAGAGCTTTCCTAGCCCTTGCCTTCACTATGGGTTGTATTAAGATCAATGCACAGCTTTGGAAACAGTCTTTCAGCTATTAGATGCGTGCTTCTACATTGAAGTAATCAGCACATGCAAAGTTTTCCTTTTTGCGTTGTGCTACAGTGTCTGTTAATCCATCTTGTTACTTTCTAAGATAAATAGAATGAAATGTGGAACTCTTACACATAATTATGAAAAACTGCTTAGTTTCTGTTTTAGTACTCAAGAAATTTCAGGGATCCTGATTTTTCGTTTATTTCATTTGAACCTTCATTTGCTGGTTCTCTAAAAGCTAAGAGCATTCTTGCCATACACATTATGACAGCTGGGGAGGAAGACACACAGATTCCACGACTGAAAACCAGAATTCAAACTCAGAAGCCCTGAATTAGAGTCCAGGTGGAATTTAATTATCCTGTCCCTTTATCTCCCTTGTCTTTCATGTTTGCAATGAAGCATAGGGATACGCAGTTCCTTTACAGGGGATTAACAGCAGTTTGACAGGGTGGAAAAGGTGCCTGTTTTTTGTTTATTCTGGAAATGGTACCTGTGTTGCCATTCTTACTCCCTGCTGCCCAGGGAGCATGTTAGAACTGCATATATTCTTTAGGAGTTTTTAAATTACCTCACTGTTTACAAAAAATGAAATAGTTTTCCTTTCTTCATGCAATTTATTATTCAGAGGATGCTCTTAAGTATCTGTAGAATTATTTCATGATTCACAGAATGTGCCAGAACCTTAACCTATGTTGTAAAAACTGTGTGGTACGTCCCTCTCCTCTCTATAATAGTCTTTCAAAAATCCACAAATATTTCATAGAAGGTAAGGTCAGGAAGAAAGCCTTTCACTCTGACAGGTATTTTCCAAGATTGCTTGCTACTCTTGTCTCATATCTATTTATGGGAATGTTTAAAGTGGTGGCACATTTGCCTTAAAGTACATTCATCACATGGCTCTTCTTGTTTTCAAAAGGTATGACTGTATATTTTGGTTTAGCAGTTTCATCTGCAGGATCCCTGCCTTTATGTTTCCAAGGGTTCTACTTTGTCCCTGAGTCCTCTGAAATGATTCAGAAGCTATACTGAATGAGAAGGGGGGTTGCTGTGTTATTTGCATGGTCATAAGCACTCTTTAAGCAGATTGCCATCATTAAAATTAACCACATAACTTTTCCACTATAAATTATACTGTGACAGTTGACTCCACCCCATCATTTTACTGAAACAAAAGACAGTATATGAACTCTTATATTTTTTCTTGATTCCGTTTCTAATGTATATATAATTCTGTTTGTAAACAAGAAAATGCCCCATTTTTAAGTTTACAGTTGTGATCTCAAATATTGCAATTGTACAATAATTAAACCTATGGGGTTTTTTAGCACTAGGGCTGTATTTGGTGTTTTAAACTCTGGCAGATGTTGAATAACATCTTATTAAAAATGAGCCAGAATTATTAGGTATTTTAGTGAGATTAAATGTTTTACTTTCTTACATAGGTTAGGGTATAGCCTGCTAAGAAGGCGATATACACAGGACACTAAGGGTTATTATTAGCACCAAGCATGTCACCTGCTGGGATTATTTGGCTTTCACCAATGCACATATTCCCAAGGAAATGATACATCTCTGCATGGCTTCCATCAGCCTCTGAGGTGACAAGGCTTTGGGTTTCTTAACTATGGGAATAAAATATTTCTTTTGTCAGCTGGCCACTCTGAATACTGATGATGGAAATTCCCCTTTCTTCCTCTTCCTCTGCCTGTCCTTAACACATGGTGTCCAATCGTAAAATGATTGTGATAACTGGAAATATAAATTGTTGTCAAGATACACTTTTATAGAAAATAAAAGAATATTTATTTTTATTCTGCTACCAGTATCCTGTACAGGGGAAATAATTCAACGGGAAATCCTGTTGACACAACATTTCTGACACATCAGCCTTTGTGTCTTACCTCCCTTTTTCAAAGGTTGTTTCTGATTCAGAAGCTTCTCCTTCCTGACAGGTGCTGTGCTCAGAGAGTTCACAGTTGGTAAACTGGAGATAACCTTCAGGACGGGGGGTTTACAAAGACCATGGGACTTACTTGCCTTTAGAAATTTTGAAGATGCAATGTATTCAATGGCAAGAAAGAAAAGGATAGAGTGCTTTTAGTGAGCTGGCAGAGGATCAAGCATGTATGATGTGAAGGAATAAAGGAAGGAGATTCTTGCAGCCTGAGAACAGACATCTGGCTGGCAAAAGAAAAGAAATATCATTGACAGATGAATACTGTTTTAAACTGGGATAATTTTAGATCAAGAGGGCAAAGTTTTGCTCTCATGCATGCAGCTCCACTGAAAGGGATGGGAAAGGTGCATGCATATGAGAATAAAATGCAGTGCTAAGTGAGAACTGAAGAACACGTATTTTTATATTAGATATTTAGACTTTCATGTTTAGATCACATGGTTTCCATCTGCCATATGTAGGCATTGCTAAAATGCTGCCAGGAACCAGGCTCTGGTTTGGTGACTTTCATTAAAGGAATTAGTGGTTTCTCTCCAGTTTCAGTGTGGCTGGATTCAAAGTGCAGAAGCTGATTTTCACAGTTTAGCATTAATTAGCACTCTAATGGCAGCCTCAGCAGGCAGGTGAAGGATTAAATGGGCATGAAGACCGAACTATCTCTTTTCCCTTAGTGGGGATTCCTCCAAAATAGGGTTGAGCTGTAATGGGCTCATGTGGGGGGTGTGTGCATGGCTGCTGTTATTCCAGGTGACTGAAGAGCTGTGGTCTGCAGGTCTGTCAGTGTAGCACTCATCTCTGTCCTCTGTCCTCTCCCATGTGCTGTTAAAGTGCACACACACTCCCCGCACACACCCAAACCCTAATAAAAACACAATCAAAAAAAAAACCCCTTAATTCTGCTGACTCAGAGAGACACATTCTTGCCCTTCTGAATGAGGGGTGAGAGCTGTTTGGGAGAATTTAAATAAGGTCCTTGCCAGCTGTACACAGGAAAGATCGACGCTGTTAGATTAAAAGGCTGAGATACTGCTGCTCACTTCAGGTTTTGCTGAATCATTTAAGAAGGTGCAGAAAGTAGGTAAGCCCTGACTCTTTTTTTTGCTGAAGAGAGCCTCACAGGGTTGTATTTGAGAATTGCATGGAGACTGAAAACATAGAAGGAAAATTGTAATAAGTTTCAGTGAACCTGGAAGGCAGGACCCATCCTGGTGTGAGTCAGAGGGTGTAACTCTGGCTTCTCTCCTGAATTTCATTAAGCAGACATACGTACTTTATGTTTATGTATACTGAATATTAAGTATGTAATTACAGAAAATTACATGCAGTTGTAATTTTGCTGCTCACACTGAATCTTGAAAAACATTAAAACTTGACAAAGATTTTGAAAATTTTAATTTTTTAAAAGGCTAAATCATGTTCAAATAAAATGTAAAAAAACCGTATAAAAAGCCTTCACTAGTTACTTAATATTTCTAAAAGCTTTTATTGATAGGAATTCATATTTCTGTTTTGTAAGAGACAGGCTTCCAGATTTTAGTCATGTAATTGAATTATGAAATGTCTGAGAAGCAGAATTCTAGAAACCAGTGTTAAGAATTGCCCCTCACAGCTCATTTATTCAGTGAAGAAGTTGCCTGGCTTCAATGTAATTTAAATGGTCAGGTCTGTTTCTTAGACTCTGTGCCTCTTTTTTAAAGTTCAGATAATGAGATACTTTCATGTACCTTGTTTTGAGATAATCCCGTTTTTATGAATGAGTTTAAAAAAATGAGGGAGATGTCTCTTACTAGAAAACAGTTTTCCTTTATGAAAAAAAATCCCTTTTTTCTTCATGTCCACTCCTTTCAGCATCTTAATTGACAAGAAGGAGTATATTTGTAAAATGGCAGAGAATCCAGCTGTAGGAGAATATTTTTTAAATGATCACTTCCTGCCTAATTTGACCCCGACTGAACAGTGGGGTTTTGTGTGCCGGGCTGCAGCACAGGCTGGCTGTGCACGGCTGCTGGGTTTCCCTGAAAGAGGAGCTGAGTGCTGTGAACTCCAGACCTCTGTGCGGTGTCAGAAGCTCTTACTGTGCCAATGTAATCTTTTAATAGACATGCTTGCCAGAATGACTTTTTTTCCTTCAAAGATAGAATGAGAAAACACAGTTGTCATTTAAATTACCTCTGTCTTTTGTAGTAGTTGGTAGTGATCTGTTGACCAGGGTTGGATAATTTAAAAGCTGTTTAACAAAATAACATGCTTGTCTGTGTGAAATATATACAGTGCTGAGAGACGGGGAGAAAAGTCTCCCTTGACAGAGTTCATGGGATTCTTTAGAAGCTGCAGGATGCTGAGACTTGTCTGTGGAATTACAGAAGCTTTGAGGAGCCCATGTTGAGCATTTGCATGATTTTCAGATGGCGAAATGTGTTCAGCTGTCTCTGTGCACCCTCCCGTGTGTGCACGTATGCACTTCACTGGAGAGGGAGAGGATTCTCAGCACAGTTTTCACTGGGCTTTGCATTTGTTAAACATATATTATTGAAATGCTGCCCAGGACACATCACTTCATCTTGTGTAGAACTTAAATCATCATGTTGCATGATATGGTAAAATAAAAGAGATTGTGAAAGAGACAACTGTAAACATTCTGTTTGAAAAGATGTGCTCTTTTCAAAAGACCTTCCTGTTACAGCCAAATAACACAAGAAGGAATATTTCCTTGCTCACAGAGACATATATATTTATTTCTGCAAAGATTTGTTTTGGATTCTCAGTTCTTCCAGTATCTGCATTCTTTGAAATAATTTTATACTTCCATGTTGACTTTCTCTGTGCTTTAAGTTTTAATCAAAGGTTCCTTGCTTCTGATGTCGAGTACTGATGTTAGCCTGTTTACATTCCACTGTTTTTACTCTCTATTGGGTGAACATTCAAATGTGGTAGTGCCTTTTGGCTTTTATCTAGCAAACTTAGCACACTCTCTTACTATTGACAGCTCAAAAAGATGGTATGCTAGTGGGCAGGATGCTGTGAATTATTAACTTTTCTTTTCACTTTGACAAATTTAGGTTATCTTTGTAAAGACAAATAGTTTCTCTGAAGGAACCAAGACAGTGGAATGGTAAACAAGGCTTTGCAAACATAAATTAAAATTTTTTAGCCAAATTTGATTTTACCATATTTCCAAAATACAATTCTGAGTTACAGTTCTTTCCTAGGACTTGTACTTTTCATTTCATAGACGAAAGTATCAGAGGAGAGATTTTTGATTGTGATTTTTCCTTTCAGTTTCTTTTTCTTTATGGATTGATCAGTAAAGCATTAAAGAATGTATACTGCCACTAAACATCCCCTCTACCTTTTTTTCTTAGAAATGCGATTTTACAAAAGCAGTTTATTTGCTCCTTTCAATAAAGAGCCTGCACTCAACTAATTTGTGAGCAGATCAAATGTTCAGGAAACATATGTTTGCCAGGAAGATTTTCTATAATCAAAATGGTCAGCAGGACAGAAATAATGTTTTTTTCCTCATTAGGTGTTAATCTTCTTCCATTAAAAAAAAAAAATTAAAAACTGGCATAGAGCACTGGTTAATATACACAAGCACGAGTGAATCAGAGACAGCATCTGTTGTGTTAGGTAACAGACACTTATTTGAGTTAATGTTTAGGTTGTGCTGGAAGTCCCAGCCCAGGCACCAGAAAGGCCTTTGCAATCGGGGAGCGTTTTGGGCTGCAGACAGCAGGAGCGGTGTCATCCAGGGCACAGTTTGCCTTGAAGCAATTAGCAGGAAGAGGAGGAATGTTGATTTCAGCTGCCAGAGGACAGCCAAACAAAATAGGTTTGTTCGAGGTGCGGTAAGGCAAGCAGCAGGTTTAATACAAGTTGGTTAAGAAAATACAGTATTGGGAATACTCATGCGGAATTGCATTGGAGATACAAAGTTACTGGTGACAACAGTAATTATTGACAGAGCCACATACTTACATCTAAAAAACTCTGGAATGATGCTGAAGCATTCAGATGCCGGTTGTTCAGACTTCCATCCTGTGGCAGTGCATCTGTTTATCGGGAATTATCTCCTGAATGTAAATGAATTTCAGTCCTAAGTCATTGCACCTGTTGCCAAGAGGTATTTATTCCAATCACTTGCCTAAAGCACAGGGAGTTATTGCTTGACGTTTTATAGCTCCAAAAAAAAGCTGTCATTTCAAAATCATTTGTTCAGAGAGGAGAAAATGGAGCAAAACAGTTCATTTTACCCTAAGCACTGCTATTTGGCAGTATTCACATTTGCACGGCACAAAGCTGCAATATTGATTTTTCGCTTACAGGGCCTCCCACAAGTTCTTTCTTCGATTGTCAGGATTGCAAGATGGATTGAATTACACTTTGCTTGTTGATACACTTATTTTTTCTTTGGTGATAGGAAAAAATTACAAATAAAGCTTCAGCATAAAGATCACAGCAGCTCTGCTGGTGGACTTTGAATTTATTTATTTTATTTAGTTAAAATTCTTTCTGCACCACAGAGATTCCTTAGAGCAGCATTCCCACCTAACACATGCTGCATTGTTTTGCTTTATTGTTTGCTGCTTTTGCAATGTAACACCTACATTGCAATGTCAGGTGTGTCCTCTGTTGCCTGTAAAGTGATCTAACCTTGCTCTAATATTTTTAATATTTGTCCTAATACAGAACTTCTTGTGGATGCCTGTAGGGGAAAAACTGAAGGATAAAACACATTCATAGTCATTATAGCAGTTGCCATAGATGATGAAGTAAGATTCGCAGGCTGCTGATTTCTCTATAGCAAACTGCAGAGGTCCTGTGTTTGAATTCAGAGTATTTTCTGGCAGAAGTGGAGCCTGTGCTGAAGGATCCTCAATAAGGGTCAGTGCTGGTCACAGGGAGCTGGGTGTGGGTTTGTCAGCCCTGGCCCCATAACTGTCCTGAGCTGCTGCTGCACATGGAGCCACTGACACCTCAGCAGCTGTACCCTGTGCCACTTCCCTCCTGCCCTGGTGTAAACACCTCTTTGGACAGCTGTAGGTGCTGTTCCCCTTCTTGCTGATGGAAATTCAAAAAGTGTGGGATGGGTGGACTCCCCCAGCCAGGCCATGGTAGTGCCACAGGCCAGGGAATCCCTTCTGAGTACAGGAGATACAGGCAGCATTGCTGCCAGCTGGAGGGATGAGCTTCCTGGGGATGGCATTACATTTGACAGGAGCAGTAGGATGTAGGAATGGCAGTGACTAGCAACATTACATTTGGTCCCACCGTGGCTGTTGTGATGGTAATTAATCCAAGGAGCTGCTGTATTCACCTGTGGTGGGGACTCTGCATGTACCCCTCCCTGTGCCCGTTTCACACCCTCACTGAGCCGTGAGCGACTCTGTCTTCATTGTATTAATTTGCTGCATGGGAGGAACATGTAGGGTATTAATGTGAGGCATTTGTGTTTTAGCTGTTCCCAGCTTTCAGCCCATGACACCTCAGCAAGCCTCTAGTAATAGTGTTTGTTATTGCTCATGGTATGTGCAGCTATGCTGACGGCCAGGAGTGAATTTGAGACAGACCTTGATGCTTTGCACAGTAATATGGCTTCTTCCCTTATTAACAAATACTAAAACAAACTGGCAGAGTAACAGTACTGGTTTCCTGTAGGATATGGTTCCACAAAATATAAAGGCAGACCTGGTCACTGGGTGCTGGCCAACTGTTCCCCTTGCGGCTGGGCAAATTCATGCCCAATCAAAGATCTGCTCCTCTGGGACCTCATCAGTTTCCTGCAGGAGAGGGAGGTGAGGATCAGACCAGCCCCTGGCATAAGTTCATTACACAAGTTGTACAAAAGCTGGTGCTGGTGCAAGGGCAAGGCAGGGACATGCAGGTAGAGGAGGGATGGATGGGAAGATGGGCTCTGGCTGCCAGGGAGCCACATCCTTTTACTTGCATGATCATTATAAAAAACGTTCACAGTCTTAACAGATAATCATCTTCATACAGTAGGAGTTTTAAGCCACAGATATTAACTCAGTAGAAAAAGTGATAGCCTCTGGTTCATGGGAAAATGTACTATCAAGGGGTTATCTCAAGTTGCTCTTGATTTTTTTAGATACTTGCTTCCTTGCTTCTAATGCATCATACTTTTAAACAAAAGTTTATTTTCTTTGCTTTCAAAAGCCATAGAGCTCCAACTTTCCATATTTAGCAGCTATTTCTCTTTGCTGTCACAACTGGTCTCCAAAAGCCTGCATAGAAATACTAATGGCCTCGTGCTACTTTATTATGAAAACATTTTTAAAAAGTAGGAAATTCTGCTGAAAGTTTAGGATTTACTATTTTAAAGAAATAGGTTTTTAACACTGCCACATTACCCAGCTCATCTTCCAGAAGTCACATGATTTTGTAAGAAACAGAGATACAGTTTAATAATAATCCATCAGTAACTGTGTACAAGAAACTGTAGTGTACAGATAGTTTCATTCTGATGTAATATATTCTTTTGCATTAAGAAATGTCTCTAAAAGTCTAAACATCTGGATGAATAGCTGAACCTTGTTTTGTTTCTAAAGTATTTCATACTGCTTCACTGGAGAAGTTACTTATTTTTAGGAATTCTCTTATGTAGAAAAACATGTTAAAAACTAAATTTCTGTGAAACGCGTATCATTTTTGTGAGAGGTGGGGAGATTTTATACGATGCACATCTGCAATTTGTAGTACTGAAACTTTCTGTATTTGTTTCAAAATCTTATCTATATGTAGTTTAATTTATGTAAAAGACACAGTAAGGAGCACTGGAGTTCAACTAGGTGAAGTGTCAGCATGTATATTGGATCATGTCCATGCTGAGGTCACAAAATAGCTAAGCAAAAGTAACCAACTCTTCCTGGAGAAAAAGAGACACAAAGTAAGAAAGACTAATGAAGTTGGAACTATGGCTCTGGGCTTTTTTGTGGTTGTATTGTTTTCTTTTTTAAAATCACTTCTGCAAATCCTGCCTGCTCTGCTGCTTCCCGCTTCCAGACACAGCCTGTCTGACTGTGCCCAAGGAGTGGAGACAGAAGCAGAGAGAAAAGAGGTGGAAACTGGAATGTGCAGTGTAGCCATGCAGACAGGCACCGCTGTCTGTCCTGCCCAGGATTAGAGGCAGTGAAAAGGAATTTCCTCCTTTCCCAGATTAAGGACACAGCAGCCGTGGTGTAGGGATGTGACAGTTCCATGAAAGATGCCTCACTTAGCATGGTACCAGGTCAAACTGTGTAAAGGTGCACTTCCTTTAGCTCAGGAGAGTTAATGCTTATGTGACAGAAGAAGAATAGTCCAATGCAATATATCCTTTAGGCTCAATCCTATTTTGTCCTTGTTTTTTTTAAGGTTTCAGCCGAGCAGCACTACCGTTTGGTTTGGTTAGGAGGGAGCTCTCCTGCGAAGGCTACTCCATTGACCTGCGGTGCCCAGGAAGCGATGTTATCATGATAGAAAGTGCTAACTATGGACGGACAGATGACAAGATCTGTGACGCTGACCCTTTCCAGATGGAGAACACAGAATGCTTCCTTCCAGACGCCTACAAAATTATGACCCAAAGGTAAAAATACGCACATGATGGTGAGGACTAAAGTGGAAAAATGCCTGCATTAATACAGAGAGAGGTATATACTGTAAGAAACGTTGAGTTGTAATTGCCACTTTACTATTCAGATAGTATTGTTTCTATCTAATAATATATAAAGGAAATAAAAACTACCAGTTGCAATTAGAGGTTTTGGGGGTTTTTAAGTTCTGTAAACAAACATTAAAAAGCAGGAAGATAACTTCAAGGAGAACGAAACAATTCTGTTATTTGGAGATTCCCTATCTCCTTGTCTCAGGTGGTCAAAAAGCCCCAAGAACGTTTCCAAATGGCTGCTATATTTTTCAGTAGATGCAGTAAATCACACCGTAGTTCCCTCCAATGGAAAATGTTGGAATGATTACATGCCAGGACGATTATATGTCATTATACATGTGTGTACAAGCATCCATGTGCACATAAGCACAAGTTACACTCTCTTAGTGACAGTGCTTGTCATTCAGAGAAGACAGAAGAACCAACCAAGAATCATGAAATCATTTAGGTTGAAAAAGACTTTTAAGATTATTGAATCCAACCATTAGCCTGGTGCTGCCAATTCCACCTCTAAATCATGCTCCCAACTGCCAATAAAAGTATTTTTAGTACAAAAGATGCATGAGAGCTCAGATTCACAGGAAGTCCTGTGCTAAAGGCCGTGTACAGGCAGCAGTCACCTTCTACTGATGATTGTGGAACTGTCAGCACAAATCAGTCACTGACATTGCTACTGGTTTAAACTAAAAGCCTGAATGAGTTCAGGACTGGTTGGAAGTTTTCCTCCCAGTGTCTTTTTCCTGGGGTGAGGAATCTGAACAAAAAGAGGAGGGGAATAAATTGGAAGCTTTCTGGTGCATGTACACAAATGTGTCAAATGAAATATGCAAGTTGTCCTGCCTACTGTGCTTCATTTCCTCTGTCCTGTTTGAACACTTAGTAACATAGTCATCTCGTAAAAATAGTTTTCCATTTTGATTTACCAATTCACTCGAGTTGTCAAGAGTGGGACTCTTAAATTTTTTTATCATTTTTATGTGAATATGCAGATGTTTTCTACTTCTGTAGTCAAATATTTGGGCTGGATCTCGGACTTCAATTTCAAATGTTGGAGGTAAATTAAGGATATCAGGTCTTTTATTCCTGTTCTGTGTTGAACCTGTGACTTGTTTTGTGATCAGTAAGGGAAAGGCTCCGTCACTACACTATTAAAAAGGTAATAAAACTTCTTTAAATCATGTTTGAATTATCTTCTTCTGGTTCTAGTTCGTAGTTGTTAATTAGATCAAGCCAGATTTCCATCGAGACTGCAGCAGCAGTGTCATCATCCTCTAATCTGTCAACTCCCTTTGAAACCACCTTCAATTGCTTTTGTAAATGTAGTGCCTCTCTGTAGACTTCCTTGTTGTGTAAAATGCATGTTGTGTTTTGATCAAAGTCTTCCTTATGTTCACTGCAAATACACAGATTAAGGTAGTCAGAGAAAAATATAGAGGCACAATCTTGCTTGAAGTGACATCAGACTGTTACTGGAAAGCTGAAATTTCTATCTTTCTCTTTCAGTCCTTTCAGTTAATCAGCTGTAAGTTTATGATAGCAAAGTGTATTTTTGAACTTCCCCATCTTCTACTTTTATGCTTTGTTCAACATTAAAATAAAGTTGTGATCACATGTAGGACATTGGTTCAGATTATCTATGCTAAAAGAGTTTTTCCTTTTTCTTCTCTTTTTTTTGTCTGAACAAATGGCAAAGATCATTTGACACTTTGCTTTCTATTTTTGTCTGACATTTATAGCAATTTGGAAGTTTGCTTTCATATTTTTCTTTCTTAGATCCTGTCATTAAGTAGAAAAGCTGTCCCTTGTCTTGATTAATCTTTTCCAAAATGGCTCAATTTATGCTATATTGCAAGCATAGAAGAATGTTGCAAATTTCTTATGAAATATTAAAAGTTCTTATATCTCATTTATTTATAACTGCATCGGTGATTGTAATTTTTTTTATCTAAGGCAAATTATTGTTTGGTACTCAGTACATGTCCTTGATCTGATATATGAAAGTAACACATCAGCTGTATTTTGATGGCAGCAATTGTGTAGAAAAGTCTCACCTGAAGGACTATCAGGTTCATTGCTTTTCCTTTTTATTTAACTGATAGAAAAAGAATTTAGAACTTTTGATGACAGGGAAAGCTTTTCTTCCCTACCTTTAGAAATAAGCAGCAATAGTTTCTATATTTCTACTTAAAATCTTGCAGTGTTTACTTTTAAGGACCTGTTTTTATCACTTCAGTCAACCGTGTTACCGCTGCGTTTGACCACTCGATTCAGTTTAGACATACAGTTAAATGTAGTTCCACAGCAATTATTAAGTACTCATTATTCATTTGCAACATTACTCCACAGCTTTTGCACAGCAACTACATTTACTGCAATTACAAGGTGAAAACACTAGCTTAATGAGATCAATACTGTGAAATCTGAAGATTGAAAAATAAGATGAGGTTTCCAGTTTAACACAAAGCCATGTAATCACGTGCCCTGTTCCCCTTCTAGAGAATTTGAGATAGTAGCACACAGACCTTGCCAGTGTCCACTGATGCATCAGCTCTTCTTTCTCAGAATGAGCTGCTACTTAATCTTTTCTACCTCATCCTATTCTTTCTTTTCAGCAGATTCTCAAGATTTTTAACTTAATGCCTTCCTAGGAAGCCTGACTAGAACACTAATGACTTCATTGCTTTTACTTTTGTAAAGTAGTTATTAAATTTTTAGTCCCTGATTGAAATTACATCCCAATTATTCCAGAATAAAGTCTTTCAGATGTATTTAGATTCTATGTAAACTTCAGACTGGCATGGTTAAAATTAAAGCTTTGAAGAAAGAGACTAGACCTTTAGAAAATCCTTCTCCTCTTTCACGCTTCTCTGATAATTAACCCCAGCGTTTGCATATTGTCAAGTTTGAGAGATTCTACTACACGCTGCAGTTCAGTACAGAAATAAGCTTATTTCTGTAATATTTGGTGAGCAAGTAGCATAAGTGAGTGGCAGAGGACCCACGTTTCAGGCAGTTAGATCTTAAAGTAGTCAAACTCTTCTGTGCTCTGCTGTCCTTTAGCAGGGACAAATCTCCTCTGTTTCCTTTTCATTTAAAAACAAATTAAATGAACAAGGAAGCAGAAGATGCAAAGCAGCCTGAGAAAATTGCTCTAGTTGCTTGTTCATAAAGTGTGTTTGTGTGGCTGTAGCAGAAACTGCCATGAAACTTTGAAGTTGATAAGGCTAATACTGCTCTTTTTAGGCATGGCAGAGATATGAAAATTAACAGCATAAAATGTACTTGTGACCTCGTCTTACCCATTTCCGTGGCAAGCGGATTGCAGGTGGATCGCGTGAGTTCTGTTCAAACCACCTGGGTGTTTGCAGATTTTCTGTCTCCAGTGTCAACTTCGAAGCCCCGGTCTGGACCATAAGCTTTTTGTTAGGACAAGCACTAAGGGTTACCTAGGTACCACGTAGAGTTTGGGGGTCTGTTTTATTAACTCGAAATAATAACGGATATTTAAAAGTACTTCTGAATACGTACTTAAAATATATTTCAAATCAAAAGTCTCTTATGTATGTGATTTTATAAGATGCTAAGATAGATTCTTGCATGCTGGGACCACTCTTTTTGAATTAAAAATAGGGGTTGTTTAGTTGGAATCATTTTTCCTAGTCCTAAATTTTTTGTTTAGGAAAAGTTCATGGTTATTTATTATCAGAACTGGACACTATAACTATCTTCATGACTCAAGGAAAGTGCAATTAGATTTTTTTTTTAATTGACTGTGTGTTTAAATATATACTTGGATGGTGTGGCAGATGATAATTTTGAATAATATAATTTTAAATCTTGATAAACCCCATATTTTAAAAATGACGGGTCCTGCTCCTATCTGTACACCTTACTTTTTAAGCAATTGTACTTATAGCTATTGTTGGGGCTAGAAAATTAGTATTTTTTATTTAAAGAAAATTAGGCCTATCCACTCAGAATCTGTGCAATCATTTACCTAGATGCAAAATTCAAACATTTTCTCTTGACAGCCAAGTTAATGTTAAGTTTAGAAGGAAGACACTGTTTCCTTCCTAATAAAGGCTAAATTACCTTGAATTTTTAAATAGGAACTCTATGCTCTCTGATCTGATACCAAGAGTATTGTTGTAAACAAATGGAGAAAAGAAGAAAATTCAAAATGTTTAAAATTCCTTTGCAGACCATGTAAACATCTATATTAAAAGACAGTGCTCTCACAGTTGGGATATTCCGTTTATTTTTGATCTGATTTTCGATTTGCAGCAGAAGGGCAGTTACATCAATTCTGCACTGAAATAGCCTTTAAATTCTATTTTCACCTACAATTTATACTGTAATTGTGGCTTTTGTGAACTTTACATCTTTACTAAACATATTTAATCAGTATAATTTTGCTTTCTAAATACAAAGAAACAAAGCAAACATCATTTTCCATAGGTAAGCTTAAACATAAAAATATGTCAGCTATAATAGATGAACTTAGGCAACTGTAATTCTTTTTATACTCTTCCCTTTTAAAACATTGCTTCAGAAAAGCAAAAGGATTAAAAGATGAATAAATCCTCTTCAGCAGTGTGTATTATTTTCTGTTGCATGTATCCTGTCCTATCTATAGCACAAGCAACACATGTACCTTCAATTACTGTGTCCATCATGACACCAGTGAAGAGTTCATGCCTGGGTTTTTGTTACCATGAACTTTTCTCACATGGCAATGCTCTTAACCTGTTACGTCCATCAGCTCTCTGCAAGACAGCTGCACTTCAGTGGAGGGTTTTCAGAATGTAAGTGATGTGCCCCTGCCCCACTGAGTGACCAAGGGAAAGCTGAAGGAAGCAGCATATCCATTCCTTCTCCTGAGATTTATTTTTTCTTAATCCATCCCTTGGGAGATCGGGAGACTGGAGATGTTAATTCTTTTCCATCTATTCATACGTCCAAGAAATAGGTCATTTTGAGAAATCATATATATAAATGAGTGAGACATTTTTAAAAGAAAACAAAACGAATTCTATTCCAAAGAAGACTCATCTCTCCACCCCTCTTTCCTGTTCCTGCTTGTCAGGTCAGCAGCGAAAGCACTGTCACACCATATTAGTGTCCTTTCAAGTGAAAACAGGTTTGGTCTGTTCCGTAATGTGGGTGTATAAAGCAAATCTTCCACTGGACTCCAGGCTTGGGTGGACACTGGGTAAAATCTATAACCAATGAATCTCATTCATTGTAGCAAAAAGGTGTAGTCAGAAGGAAACCTGGCACAGGGTGCTTTGCTGGTAGAATGCAGAACCTGCTGTGGGTCACTGCAGAGCTGAACTCCAGCCCTTGCAAGACTTGCAAAGGGAAGCATTTCAGAACCTCTTTCAAAAACAGTTCCTTCAGACAGGGCCCAGGGTTGATTCAGTGTTTAAATTGTATCACACTTCAGATTTGCATTTCTTGGTATGACTTAGCCTTTTTCACGGACCAGATTTTATCCTTTGCCATTTGGAGCTGCCTGTGATTGAGGTAATGGCACATTGCACTTCGGGGGTCTGCCAGGCTTAGGCAAGGGCTCTGCTGACCCCTGCTGCTATTCTTGCTTTTTCCTTTGCTTTTCCTTCTGCAGCCGAAGGTTTCATCTCTTTGCTAAAGACACTATGAGGTGAAAAGTGTTTTCGAATAAGAGGTACACCTTGCCTTTTTCTGCTTTCTGCATGTATTTCCTTTTTATGTCCGAGAAATCCCAGTGGTGATGACAGGGTAGCACAGGCTGTTGTGGATCGGGTACGTTCCTGGAATTTACACACATCGGACGTTCTCTGGTACTGAGGCTGCTCTCACTAAAAAGGTCATTTTGCTTTGGCATGCCAGCGCATTCTGTTTCAGCTTCCTTACAGCTGCTTCACAAAACATTTACCATACAACACTATCAACATTAGATATCTTTTTCTTAAGCACCCTTTTAAAACGAAGATTTCTATTAATCTGAAACAGACAGAGCTCTTAGTACAGCAGTCAGCCCTGTGACTATTTTGATGTAGCAGAAGCTTAAAATGCTCTTTATTTTGAAACTAAGCTTTTCGCAATACCAAGCTGTGGCCAGATTGATTTTTGTTTTGCTTTCTATGTGTTAGTCACAAGACTTAGTTATGACTCAAATACAAGTAAAAAAGCAGAAATACGTGTAGACTGTTTTCTTGAACAAGGCATAATCACAGAGCCTAGAAGGTTCCTGAAACACACCGCAGTCCTTGGCGTGATTATAGCAGAAAACAGTAATACCCGTGACTGAGAAGAACCTTTTCTGGCATTGTGTATTTTCACTATCATTAATTCTTAATTTGAAAGTAGTAGGTCTAGTTTTACTCATTAAAAATAGGGGGTTTTATTAATGGGGTTGTTCTATCATGGTATTACTTAGTAAATTAAATACAAATCCTCATATTACAAGGTTCTTAGCAGTCAGGTGAGGGGAAATAGCTGTCAGTGGTACTTGATCATCATCTTTCAGTGTGTTCCATTTTAATTTTCTGCAGAAGAAATTTTACTACACATGTGCAAGCACATAACACACGGGCATGTGGCTGTAGTCACAACATTGGACAAGCTACAAAAGAAACAACAAGAGGATCATTCATACCAACTAATTACATTTAAAATTTAGATTTAGTTTACTTCAACAAAGATGGGATTCATTATTTTATTAGGGTGTAGCTTGATATTCTATTTAGTGTTTTCATATCTTATATTCAAGTCGTTTTCTTCCTTTATTATTGGCAAAACCACAATCAAATTCTTCTTAAGTCAGCATATCTCTTATCTGGCAGGATCATATCTACATACTCATCAGTCATTCCTTGCTATTCATGGGGTGAAAATAAATGTAACGAACTATACATATGTATAAATAAAATTTTAAGTATTATATGCTGTTGCTCGTGTATTTGAGCATCATATAAAACACATGCTTCAGCCTGTGATTTTCTTGTGGTTTTTTTCTGCTTGCTGAAATGGGCTCTACTAGGTGTGCATACTGTTTAGCCCAGTTAATCACGGACTGTATGTTTTGGGTATGTAATTACCTCTCTTAGTAATTTGCTAATTTTTTGAGAACTTGACTGAGACAACATTGCTTAACCTTCAGCACCTTTCGGTTGAATTTTGTGCCTTCTTGGATGAGTTTCAATGAATTTTACCTGGTTTTCATATTTCTAGTCTAGCCAATATAAGTTCCTGGTTCAGTTGCAGTCAGAACTTTATTATTTAAAAATTCTGATTTACTTATATATTGCTTTGCCAAATTTAGTTCATATAGAATAATAATAATGTAATAGTTGAAGCCTATTAATTCCTCCCACCACAATAAAACCTCTATAATACTTAGCCAAAACAGCTACATTATCTGATAAGTTGATTTAGGACTTTATACATGTGTTCATATACCCATTTATCTCAACCCTTTCTGAGGAGACCTTTATTAAGCTGTGATGACTGCTGAATATGAAATGTAACCAAGATTATTTTTTTATTCAAATATAATTTAAATATTCATCAAAGAGGAGTTATGCTTGAAACTGACAGAGACTATTAACATCAAAAAATATAATTAACTGCACTGGGTATCATGAAGCAGAGTTAGCCAAATAGCCGAGAGGTCTAATTGCTCTGGAGTCTGAGAAGCAATAGTTTTATTTTATACTGTTGCTGTGGAATTAATAGTGATGTGGTTTCCTATGTGAGGCAATTAAAAGCTGCCTGTTAAGGTTCATTGCACTATAGGAAATCTGTTGAATATCACTTAGTAAACAGAACTGACATGGAAAAGGTACATGAAGATGGGCAGAGCAGGGTATAGATCATAAATTAGGACAGATTAATATGAATTAAATATATGTTAGTAAATTATGAGTACTTTCTAGTGTTAAAAGTCAGCAGTAGTCATGAAAGTGAAAAGTTTTCATTAGTAACGCAAAGGAAATAGAATTTAAAGATTATTAGAGTGAAGATGTTCCATTCAGAGGAAAGAAATAGAAGAGTAATGTGGGTTTAAAAATTAAAAACTATCTACAGAGTAGTATAGAAATTAGCAGAGCTCATTCTGTAAATTTCCTTCTGCCATGGAATAATCTCCTACTTACAATAAAAAGAACCTTCTGACCTTTGTGGCTCAATTAAGCTTTTAGTTGAATTCAACAAGAATCTTCTTTATTGAATCCCATAGATTCTGCCTATGCCCAGGGTATACATTCTAAAAAGGGGTGGCCATATTCATGGCATTTTGACATTAATGAGGTTGCTGAAATGGAAGAGTTTAAGGATCAAAGATACAAGCAATAGTGGTATTTTACAGCATTTCTTTTTTTCCTCTCTAATAATAAAATTGCAATGTAATTGCTTAATAAATGGGCCCTGATTACTGAAAGACATAAATAATTTCCCTCTTTGCATTTTATCTTCTCCATATTGCAGAACAATAATTAGCAAAAATACTACTGCCACAAACGAAAGAAGTCCTTTTTTTTTTCTTCGTGTAATAACTGTGAATGAAAGGATTTTGCACGTGTGTCCTTTAGTCTAGTATGATACTCAGCTTCTGTGGTTTTTAAGAAGCAATCTCAAAAACTACTGTCATACTGGTAAAATAAAATCACGCGAAGAATTCAGCTAGAATTCCTGCTTTATATAAAGATTGGCTGCCTGTTTCATACATTATTTAGCAGGCTTACCCTGTTTATATCAGTGACATAAGAGTGCGTGCTACTTTCTCAGAAGAGCACTGTCTTTGCCGCTTCACAGCACAGTGCCTTGTACTCCCAGGCTTGCACATGGTGTTAGCAGATATTTAAAGCACTTCAGCTTAACATTTTATAGGTCATGATGAACTGAGCCTATAAAACAAGTTACTGCAATGAAGTTAATGCAGTCTTAAGAGTGTTACATAGACCGAATCCTCAGTATTCAGGATATTTTTAGCCCACTGTAGACATATCTATGGGAAGGAAAGGTTCTTACCACAAGGAATTTTTTTCTATGTCAAACCTGATTTCCAGTACACTTGCAGTACAGAAGCTTTACTACAAATTTACTATTGAAAGCTATTTTTTTCAGGTTTACCCGGTAATACAGTAACTATAGGAACCTTTGAATTTTGAATTGTTCTACTACACACACGCACACACATGCACACGCACACATACGCATGCAAAACAGAAGAAAAGAGAAGAAATGAGGCAGAAAAAGAATTTCATTGGGCAAGCTGCCCTGACCAAAGTCATGTACTTTGAACACCTTGGAGGAAGAAATCTTACTCTTTCTCGGTGACACCAACCTGTACAATGTTTCGTCTGGCAAGATGTGTATTTTGCTGTTGTAGGTGCAAAGGCATCTATGTTCCTTTCTTAGAAGTAATCTGTGGTCTTTAACCTTACTGTTCATTGCTTCTCAGATACCTTGCTTGTTGTCATACAAATCTATATGATGAAGGAGCAATTTGGAATTGTATTTGATACACACCTTTTTGCAGCACTGCAAAATTGTTTCTCCATAACTCAAGAGTTTGTGCTCTGTCTATTAAACACTTTCTTGTAGGCTGAATTGTAAGCGTAGCAATAACGTGACAATTCCGAACCCATAATCTTTCCCTGTTTACTGAATTTATTACAGGCATTGAGTTCAACTGTACCGTTACACTCATGAAACTGTAGGTGTTTTCTCATCTAGGATGTAGCAGCAGTGATATTACTTTCAGTATATTATTCTGGTGCCAGCATCACTGGTGGGTATGAAAAACATAATTTACTTTGTGTATTTAGCTTTCTTGGATAATTTTGCAGCCTTTGTGACAGAGATACAGCAAAAGAACACCTCCTGGAGTCACATTTAAAACAGGAGCACTTTGGGTAATGTACTGTAGACAGAACACATATGAGTTAGAGCTCACTTATCATGAATGCCATCAGCAGTGCCTTGTTGCTTTCTTATCAGCCACTTCCTGCTGTCAGCCCAGTGCTTATTTCAATAGTAAAGGATTTGCATCAAATGTAACACAGTATTATGTATGGCTAACATGCGGTTTTTAATTGTGCAGGCACATGAGACTCCTTCAGTGGTAGACAGTTTGATAAAAGGATTAGATCATGAATATTTTTGACACAATTAAAGATTATCTGTGCATTGACAAAGTGAGTCCAGTGAATTTTCTGATGTATGTTTTACAGTGCTGAATCTGCTTGGCTTGTGTAAAAACCAACTGCAGAATAGACAGGATTTTTGCAGATGTGGGAACAAGCAAACGGAAGCAGTCCCCTAAACTTTGTTTAAAACTAGAAGTTCCAGGAATCGGAGAGTGCACAGTTCAAATCAGTAACTTAATCCCTTAACTTCAAATTGCAAAGAAAAAGTGGGATTGTCCTTTCCAAGTTAGAAGAGCATACTTTTGCAGGGGAAGTCCTATACTTGGAAGCCCTGCAAGCTTTCCAGATGATAATTAGATCCAGACATCACTGTGGGTAATGAATAACAGTGCTTTTGTGACAGGCATTCCTCTCAGAAGAAAAGAAAGTACTTGTAGTGAGGACTCTCAGACACATTTTAATAGGAAATGACACCCCTGTTACAGAGTTGATTAAAGATCTACCAAGGGACAGCACTTCTGGAAAAAATCAGCAGATGAAATGAGAAAAGTTGTAATTTTATTATTAGTTATCAGTTAAATATGCGTAGCTTTAAGGCCATGAAATCTGCAGTAAAAATTATGAGAAAAAGGATTGTACCTTCTTGCTGGCAGATTGCACTTTTATAAATCTCTTAAAATAACCAAATTGTCTTTAGCGTCTTGCTCAGGATTTTGCTCTGAGTTCTGTTGTTCTGTATAAATGAGTCACTCTGTAGCCCTGTGGAACTGGTGGATATGCAGCAGTGGGCACATGGTCTCTGTTGATGAAAACGATAACCCAAAAAGGGGATATTCCCCAAGGCAAGTTTACAAAAAACAATTTATTCTTTTTCACCCTGTAAAACTCATCTTACATGCAGGATCTCTTGCATTATTACAAACTCTAATCCTCTGAGTGGGTAATTAACGGACCAGAAAAGCCATTTGTGGAAAGAAAGAGCCATAAGGGTGAAAAATATTTCTCTACTGAATGATCTTTAAGGAGTAAATAATTACAAGAGTGAGAGGTTTGGGATGACCAATCTAAATCTGAACATAATTAGGATGAACACAGTTTGAAAATCTAAGCAGTTGGCATGTGCAACAATTCTCATATCAGAAGACTAATTAAATATTTAAAAGCCCAAAACCCCTCACTATTCACAGAAAAATAATCTGCCACAAAAGGGTCTGTAACTTTGCAGATAATTAGGAAGGGTTATAGGGGGGAAAAAATCACAGATTGGCTTCAAGGTTCTGCAAGGTCACGTCTTATTATGGTGTATCTTTTATATGGTCTGATAACAAGATCTTGCTAATTTAATCTAAGTAGGGCATCCCATAGTGATTTCCCATTTCCCTTGTTAAAAATATGATCATTTTTCCATATGCTGACTGCAATAGGTGAACATTTATAAATAATTTCTCCTAATTGATACAGGCTATAATATTTTTAATTATTCAAGGTGAATGCATGTGTTAAAGTTGAGTTAGGGTTGTGCCCACTGCATGCCCCGTGTGAAATTGTCCTCATCCTGGCTGTTGCACAGGGAAACCAAAGGACTCTATGGAATCTGGTTGGCTCAGTGGCCAATTCTGTAAATGACTAAATCTTAATTTCCTGTTAGAGACAAAATAGTTTTTTGTTGAAAATGCATTTCTGTAAGCAGAAGAGAGGTATTAAACTCAGGAGACCCATAGTGAATCACGCTGAATTTGCATTGCACAGACCTGGAGATGTGGTGGAAGTGTGAGCACTGAAAGTGTACGAAGGCTTCTGTGTTTCAAAAGCTGAAGTAACAAATCATACCTGTCATCTAAAATACCTTATTTTAGTAACTAAAGTGGGTGATTGTTAAAAATATATTTCAGATCTGTGCAAATTAACGTGAAGGATAAGGCTACATGTTTTCAATATTGTAATTCTTCAAGTTACTCATTTAATAATGACTCAGAAGCTATCTTAAGTTACGTAACTTTTAACTACATTATGAATATGCTGCATGCCAAGCCATGGATAAAAAAGATCAACAGTGCTGCAAAAGAAGAATTTTAAAGGGTTTTTACTCTTATCCTATACTCTCTACCTGGTAGTCTCTTCTCCTGCAAGTCTGTTGCAGTGTTATTCCTAAGGATCAGACACTGTGCTTCAGGATTTTCTCTTGGATTTTCTATAGCTCTGCTCTAGCCCTGTGCCTCTGAAATAAATGCCCCTTCGTAAAGCTCTGGATTTATTACACAGCCCCACATTTCTCCCCTGAAACCTGCTCAACACACGAGGCGTGATGCTGCACTCGTGCTCATTCGGTGTGAATAATCTGTGCAAATTGCTCAGATACGACGATGTTGCACTACTAAAGTTTTCATTAGTAAGCAAGCATAACTGCAGGCTATTTATTTTGTCTAAATGGTGAAACATTTAATTGGATCTTCTGAACTTATTACTTTTCAGCAGTGCGGATCTGCTTGGCTTAGTTGGTGTTCTAAGATGTACATTGCCTGTAATCCCATGCTGCAGCTTGCTTGCAAATATGCATGCACATAAATAATATGACAAATATTATTATTATGAAAATTACTCTATTTTCATTTCTAATTCCTCAGGTGGGGTTGCATTAGAAACATTTTCTCTAAAGAACAGGTCTCTTTTTCTTCATACTGTTACGGGCTTTGGGCTTGCACCTATGCAGACCTCACCAGGAGATTGTTCCATTTACTTTGCACACATCATTGCATCTTTGGTACTTACTGCCCTTGATTTACAGCTATCTCCTCACAAGCTCTGATTGGTCTAGTAGGCCTTTGGTATATGTGGTAGAAAGTAGTAGAGATAGAAAAGTGGGATTATAAAAGCACGTAGAAATACCAAGAGAAAGCAGGAGTTATATATTCCACTGGAATCCACATTTTCTTTTCGTTTTTCTTTCTTTTTTCCTCTCCATGTTTTATCTGATGCTCCAGTTTCAGGCTAATGATAACCCCATAATAGTAGCATTTACACCAATAAGCAAAGTATTAGAGCAAGGATGAACTGTAACAAGAAAAAACTGTTTCTGATAGCTTAGATGTGGGTAAGTGAGAAAATTCCTCATTTTAACAGTGACTGCTTTGAACTTAGAGACATGAATAGTAAAAGGCAAATGGGTCATAACTAAATGTATTAAAGTTGTAAGAAGAGGTTGAAAGCAAGAAATATTGTTAAATTACATTGCCATACACATTCATTGATAGTGAATCAGAATGGGTAATTCTAAGAAAAGGCCTATGGGAGTTGCATATTTTATGCTGTGTTTTATTGTCTATTTGGAGTTTTTATGCTTAATGCGTACCCTTAGACTCCCACAAGATTACATTGTATAAGGAAAGCACAATTAAATATTATTGCATTTTTTTATTGGGTAAGTGGAAACAAGGCTATGGTGCACCATCTCCTACAATATTAATTATACACTATTTCGCTTCCTTATATATGCTTACTTGATAATTAGGAAGATTCAACAAATCATCAATATTACATTTAAAAAGAAAACAGAAGTAAAAAACCCCTTTTTTTTTTCTTTGCCTCAAATAGTTTTCATCCAAATCCCCCAGATTTATTACTGTAATGGTCAGGTTACCAGGTGCATAGAAAATCCCAGGACTGTTTCATGAATTTTCAAACCAAGCTCTAGGATGCCTCACTGCTTTAGCAGTCATAGGAGAGTCACCAATATCTAGACACAGCTCTTACAGCCAAATTCCACTATCATACCTGCTCATGTATCTCCTTTTTTTTCTTAAATTATGAAAACTACCAAGCACAGCTCACTAAATCTGTTTTCTCTTTGAGCTCTGTAAAATAGGTACTATTTTCTTTTTGCATATTCACTCGTTCCCCTATAATAGTTTTGGGGCTTCTAACTTAAAAATAACTTTTAGAAAATCCTACACATGAATAAGAAACGTTGTCGGTGTGTCTTCCTGGGTTTTTAAAGGCCAGTTCCAGGACTTTATCTCTATCCTTAAGGGCGTGTGGCTCTGTAGGATGCACCTGCTCACTCGTCCTGCATGGGAGTAGTGATTGAGCACTGTGGAAATGGCAGCAATGGCTGGCCAATCCTGCTTCAAATCCAGGCTTTATAGGAAGGCTGGATTTTCTTAGCTGGTCTTTTTTCCAGGCTTTGGTTAGGCTTAAATTGCTAACTCATTAGGTCTCCGTACATAATAATGTATGGCTTGTGAGGTGAATTTGAAACTCAGAATTTAAATACATTCCTTTAAATTTATCTACTGCAGCATGTTTTTGTGTATACTTATGTATCTAAACACCCCTAAAATAAAATGTCAGTTCTCTGTTTTTTATGTAAATTTTGTACATCCTTTCCAAGACAAAATTAATAAAACATTTAAGTAATATCTGACATTTTCATACGTATGTAACTTTGTGTTTAATGACAGGAGTGGTGGTTTAGTGAATATGCATGCAAAAGCAAACACACCTCTCACATGGCAGTGGTAGACCATTAGGAATACATCTGTAAAGACAGCTGCTTACTCTGGGTAACGAGGTTCAGGAATTTTTCAGTGTAAGTCATCACATGAAGTGCATTCATCCCATATTCCCATATCTTTTTACTCAGACTGCAGCTCACCCAGGGTGAATAAGGAGCAAGAAGACCATATGGAGTATGTGGTGCTACAACTCGGAGTTTACGTGCCTCAAGTGGTGTTTAAGCAGGTTGCTGCAGGCGATATGCAGGAACATGACATCGTGCTAGCTTTTAAGTATTTAATCAATATGCTGAGAAATATTGTCAGAACTGACTTGAAAGTTTCAAAACATACCAAGATAATTTTTTTAATGTATCAGCGTTAATAAAAATGAATTTTATTTATTAAATGTGGGTTTTATATTGTATCTTTTTTTTTTTAATAGTGAATTACATGTGACTTTTCTGATTTTGCATTTCACCCTGCTTAAGGAAATACTGCATTCACAGAAATTCACCATTAGAAATACACAAAATTATTTTGATAGTTCTTTTCTGGCTATGCATTAATCCATATCCTTTTCAAAATAACATGATGTTTCTTTTATGTTACTATCTTTGTCAAAGTTATGTGTGCAAAACAAAAGCATTAGAAGGATAAACTGCAATGTTAATGTATTATTTCATACATACCTTATTTTTGCAAACTGCAAGAACCACTTGAAAAGGATCTGTTTGTATCTTTTTGTGTCAGATGTGACTTGCCCATGAAGATCACCTCTTCCCTCAGTCAGTTGGTTTGATCCATGTAGTGCTAATTTTGTTCCAGAATCTCTTTTTCAGATCCCAGTGCTTCACTTTCTGGTCCAGTCATGATACACTGTGTTTTTCATTTTAATGCTGGAGTATTTGTTCAAGTCCATAGATTGTGCGTTTTTAATCTTCCTTAGAACAATGGTGAATAATGGCCCTTGGCATGAGATAATGAAATTTTCTTAATTTATATTTTCAAGCAGAAGCTTCAATTGAAAATGGCATCCTATGGCCTGCAGACATAGCTCTAGTGCAAGTTTCAGGGGAGCTGCAATAAAAATGCAGTGCCAGCAGTGACGAGGAATGATAGGACAGTGAAGAAGTAATTTAAGAAAGAAAAGAGAATGTACCAAAGCTTTATTGTAGCATATCTAATGATCTGCTGAAGATTCCCAATAGCTTTGGGAGCATGACAGGAGAAACTAATGTTATCTTGCCAAAACAGAAGCCCCTGCTTAATCAGCAGAACAAGATTATTGATTAAAACACCTCACACAATAGATTGCACATGGAATCTCATCTCCATACATTGCACATGAAAAAGTGCAATAATAAGCATAAGATAATAATAATAAAAAAAAAAAAAAGCAAAAGCAATTTGTTGGGAATTGTACAAGTCAAGATTAGAGTTGAAATACAAACATATTATCATGGAAAATATAGCAGTCCTTAAAGCTGAGCGGAGAGGATGGATGCAGCAGGGACATGGCTACATCATGAGCAGAAGATAATAACAGCCCTGCTGGAGCTGTTTTACTTTCTTTTTTCTTTATGTATTCATCTGAAATGTGAAGGGCCGTTCCTCATTTGCACAGTCTTCTTCTTGAGGTGAAAGGAGTTCAGACATTATACTGTAACTGTTAATTAAACACTCCATTTGATTTTTAGATTACTCTAAGTGATGCATGTGCATTATGAAGATGTAACCTTTCTTCATTCATACTAAAATATAGAAGAAAAGAGTGTCAGAGTACAAAATTGCTCCTTGCATTCATGAGAATACTGGTACTTCCTGCATTTCCCCTTGCAAAACTGTTGTCGCTGCTAGCACAAGAACCTGAATTACCATTCTTTCACTACTACAGGTAGTCTTTTCCTAACTAGTGTTTCAAATTTAATTCATATATTACCTTTTCTAAATTACTGTTACTGAGTTTATACAGAGTTCTTTGCTGATCTGCTGTATTTCCTTGAAAATGACAAAGTCATTGTATCATAAATATTTGTGAATATTGTGAATTCTTCTTGAGCGTGAAGACACTTCTCAGTGTGTGATCATATGAATTTTAAGATTGTACATAACTCCCTGAAAAGTCTGTATTTTAACTTATGCTAGGGAAGTATGCAGTTATGTAGATTGCAGAACACTTAAATATTACGTAAAACCTACAGAGAGCTTAAACACTGGATTACAAACACTGAAACACCAAAGTATTTGTGACTTGTCTTCTTAAGTTTGCAGAAATCACAGCTGGTTTGTATCACACCTTCATTGGAACAATTCTGAAAGAGTTTGAATAGGTGCACCAAATTAACAGTATATTGTGTAGAAAAAATAACTTTGGTTAAAATGAGTGAGGGACTTCAAGTTATTTGCCAGTTCAGGTTTTTGAGGTTTAGTTTTTTTTTTTTCCCTGATGGTGTCTAGGCCAATTTTGCCAATTCCCAGGCACTTTATTTCCACAATAGTCTTGTTTTGGAGAATCCTGTGACACAAAAGGTGCTTGCCCATTACGAAAATGAATGAGTCACCAGATCTAAGGCTGTAACCATGCAATATCCTCTTCTTCAAGCACACTGTTTTTAGAGGTTTCTCAAAATTATGAAGTTCTGCTATGGCAGTGATGAGGTAGCTTTGATAATCTGTAGCCATGTAGGATAATCTGCTGTTTAATGCTGTTTTGTGGAGAGTGGAGTCTCTTTTGTCCAATATACCACAGAGTTCTGTGCTTCTTGACAAGCTCAACTGAAACTCTTACCGGTTTGTAAAATGGTTTTTGCAGACAGCAACAGAACTATAGGCCAAAAGCAAACAGAAATATCCCTGGTTTTACAGAGAAAAACAGTGCAGTGAACAGAAGGCTTTAATTTATCCATAGAACAAATCACAGTAGTGTAAATTCCCTGAATTACTTGTCTCAGAACTACTTCTACAAAGTCCATGCTTTCTTCATCTCTTCTCTTTAACCCATGAATTGGGATTGACAGCTGCTGTAGTTGCTGTGGGTTTTTCTTGAAGGTCTCACTCTAATGAAAATATGAGCTCTTAACTATGTAAAAAATAGTTACCTGAATGTAGACTTTTTAAACTGTGAATATCATAATCAAGTGTCTTTAATTTGAAATCTTGGAAGTGCATGTAAATTAGTCAGCTTTTATAAAATACAGCCAACAGTGCAGCAAAATCAGTGATTTGAATGTGAAAACCTACAACTTAAAGCACAAATACACTATTCATGTAGTTATTCAAGTAATTGCACTTCTTGAGGAAGTGCTGGTGGGACTGGTAGCACTGCTATATACTGCAGCTGTGGGCATAGCTCATTGTTTTGTAATTGGAGTTTTGGGTTTGGCCAAAGGTGGGCGAAAGGTGACCATACACACAGCATGGGAAATTTTTCATAAAGGAATAGTAAAAAGTCAATTTCCTATAAACACCACTCAATGCCTGAAGTTTGACACTTACTGTACAAAGAGAAAAACCTGCATTTTCTTCTGAATTATTATTACACATCCTTTTGATAAAATCTAGCATGAAGTTCTTCTCAGTTTCCTGGCTAATGGTAGCATTATGAATCTTTTACTGGGGGAAAATGAAGAAAACAACTCTTCACAGGAAAATGAGTCCATCTTTTTCCCACTGCTAAATACAAACTTGGTTAGTTTCATTCTCAAGCAATTTCTCCCAACACGTACTCATTTTATTTTGTAACAAATAAATAATTCTGTCTTAATTGCTGCTCATTTGAGTATAAAATAAAATTTTCATGCAGCTCAAAGCTGTGGAAACCATCATACTGAATGATGCCAGGAGAAGTCTTGTAGGAATTATTTTGGTTTCAGCGTGAAACACAAATGTAAAGAAATTTGTTACAAAATCTTACATCCCAGATCTTCTCATGCTGGTTAGTGTACCTGAGGTGTGGCACGTAAAAAATGCTGTATCAGGGATATTGGAGAGTGGCCTGTGAGGTTTGGGGCCACGTTGCCTTCTGCTTCTACAGCCTCTACACACACAAGAGCAGCACTTTGTCCTCCGTGGAAGGGGCTGTGTGTACGTTTTCAGTGTTACAGACAGTGGTTTTCTCAGCAAGCTGGGTGCACATTTCACCACTTCGTCCTGGGTCTGAAGCCACTGGATGTGTCAGAGTCGTTCCAGACTCTCTAACATCCTGCACGAGCTGCTGCACTGACTGACTGTTCTATTGCAATGGGAGTGGGGCAGCACTGTTTGTGCAGTAGCTGTGCAGGGGACCTGGCTGTGCCTTCTGGAAAAGGTGGCAGGTGAATTCCCCACCATCTATCCATATCCATGGTTGTGTATATACAGAAATCCCTGACTATTTCCAATTATATTTCCAATTAGTTCTACAATTATGAGCCTTATGATGGTAGAAATAAGCAACTTAAAAAAAAAAAAAAAAGGAGGAAAAAGGAAGAGTTAACTGATCGAGTCAGTAGAGCTGTTGTTTCTGAGTTTGCTCAGCAGAGAGGCACACCATGTCCAGACCGGCTCTGTGCTAGTTTGATTACTATATAAAAAAGGAAGTGATTTATATTAGAGTTCTTTGAACAGTGTTTGCTCTACCTTTTATGAGGTAGCATGAATTATTCTAATATCTATTGGCACTGTACAGCTGTGGAAAGCCACTGATAGAAGGCAGATTATTTTAGCTTTGGATATGTGGTATTCAGGGTGTATGGGAAGAAGTACAGCAATAGAGAAGTTGACGTACAGCTAGAGTCAAAGGCTAGTCTATTACTTAAGTTCAGACTTCTGTTATTCAGTTTGCTGACAAACAAAACTAACCCCTGAGATCAGCCAAGCTCTTTGCCTTTTAGTCACCAAACTCCCTGACCTCTTTTTTCTCTTCCTCTTCCTTGTGACTGTTTTTCTGTATTACATTTTGACCATCTTTTCAAGGTTAGGTGATTGTTTTTTCACTTTTAACTTCCAAGGTAATATTTGTTTGTTTGGGGTTTTTTGTTTGTTCTGGAAAAAATAATAGTAGTCTAAAATCTAGTAGTAGTAGTAGTAGCAGTAGTAGTAGCAGTAGTAGTAGCAGTAGTAGTAGCAGTAGTAGTAGTAGTAGTAGTAGTAGTAGTAGTAGTATTTAAAAAAACCTTCAAAAACATGACGTTCAGTAAATCCTCACAATTAGAGGCATTGTAATAAAGTTTTTCTTTGTATCAAAATGCATTTTCTTTCATTGTAAAGCAAATATTTTTTTATGTTTCAGTCTCCTCAAAAGTACATTTTAATTAATTAGCTTGCAGTTCTTCTTTTCAACTGTTTTTCTTATTTCCTCAAGTGGTCATTCTTTACTGCTTCCTGTAGCCTAACAGAGGAAGCTTAGTGTCCACCAATTACTCCTAAAATAATTAAAATGGAAATGTTAATGTTCTTTGTCTACAATAGCTCTTCCAACCAAAATAATTTCCTTGAATCACAAGAAAAATCTCTCTGAGATGTAGAACTGTTCAGCAGGATGTATGTCTCTAAAGATGGAAGGAATTACTCATTGTTGTTATGATACATGATTCAAAATTGCACATTTTTTCAATTATATCATCTTTGCATTTTGTTTTCTTTTTATTGAACAGTAGTATCAAATCAGTATAAACTTGGTACAGCTATATCTACCAATGGGGACAGTTAAGATAACATTGATCTCCAAATTTAAAAGTATAAAGCGTGAAATAAAATATTGTCCTGTAGCCTTCTCTTGGACTTAGGCTAATTAGTATTAATTAACTTTGTTGTCTTATGGATTGAACTGCCCAAGTGTGAAGAGAGTTAGCGCTGAATGCAGTCCTTTAGTATGAACTTGCAAATTAAATGTAATTTTAAATTAATTAGCTTGCTTTCTTTTCCCATTACAGGTGCAACAACCGAACACAGTGTATAGTAGTTACTGGGTCAGATGTGTTTCCTGATCCTTGTCCTGGAACATACAAATATCTAGAAGTTCAGTATGAATGTGTTCCTTACAGTAAGTATAATCTTTTTATTCTTGCTCACTTCCTCTGGCCCTCACAATTGAAGCTGGAGTGCTGTTACATGGAAAAGAAGCATATGTTTATGGTCCATGGGCCCATTATGCATGCAAAGCACTTGCAGACTAGGGCCTCCAATTAGCTTCACAAAGTGTGGAAGGAAGCCATGGTGTGATGCTGGCCAAGTGTCTGTCTGTGTTCTTAAGTGTTTGGCTTTTAAGGCTACTGTTTTTCCAGAAAACAAACTCAAATTAGCTATTCAATAGGCCAGATAGAAATTTGTACTTTTGCCCGCAACCAGTTGCTGACAAATTGGTTTGGCTCACAGACTTGTAAAGCAGGAATTGACTTCAATTTTAATCATGATCTGCTTGAAAGGCTACCTGCTGCTGTGGTGACTTCGGGTGCACAGCAAAACCCAGCACTGACATTCAGAGGCAAGTGACCCAGTTGGGGGACATTGTAAAAAGGATTTTGTGCTTCGTTATAAATGAACGCAGATTCAGAGCGAATAATTCATTAATAAGGTACTCACACTGTGTTCTTTAAAAGCAAAGGGGAAAAGAGTGAGAAAGAAATGTTTGCTTTTAATTTAAAGACAAAATATCAGTCGTGCCTTGAATCCGCCCCTAAAACAGAGATTTCACTGAAAACAAAGTAAATAGTGAAATCATATTAATAGAAAAAAGTGAAGTTATGGCTACTTCAGCAGTTTTGTACTATATTCTTTGTAATGCCAAAGTTCAGTAGCTTTAGACCTACTTCTTATTTCCTTGCAATAATTAATGGGTTTTTTTATTGACGTGTATGCATGTTCATGAAAGTTCTGCAGATTCGACACTTTTAACTGGTTTTGCTTTCTTGTAAGGTCATTCTTTGCAGTGACTTCTCTCTCGTCCCATAACTCAACAGAGAAATAGCTGTGCTTGCAATGGAATTTGAGCAGTGCACTGATCATTCCCTTGAGTTATTATTAAGCATGAATTTCTTGATCTGCAGTAATCTTTAACCAAAGTCGTATTTTCTGTTGGTACAGGAAACAGGCCAAGTCTGAGATGCAAAAACACTGTGGTGACAGTATATATTGAAAAAGGAAGGAAATGAGTTCTGGCATAAGCAAAGCTATGTCAAAACTGTCCATACTGTTTCCTGCAAAATTTAGAATTCTGAAACTGAAATACTGCTCTGTACTGCTTCACCACACTGAACCTCCACTGTTGTTAAAGGCCAAGCACAGATCATCTGTTCTTTCTTCATTTCTGCTGTGTCATTGTGAAATGGTTGCTTGCTAATTTTCTTCCCTGTACCATTTGTAGGTTTGGAAGCCTACTGCAAACAGTGATCCCTAGTACCATTCCTCCTGTGTGTAGTATTGGTGGCTTGTTGTAACTGTTCTTCTCGTGCCACTTTTGGGGAGTGATGTCTTACCCCAATCTAACCAAAGTTTTGTTCCACAAAGACCACTTCTGCTTTAGCACTATTTTCATTCCCAAATTCTCAGAAAAGAGGGCAGTGCATCTGATTCCAAACCATGAGGTCAGTCAAGTGACAAGAAGTTACGTTTCCAGTTCCAGTAGGTTAGCTCATAGAGGAAAAAATGTAATGCAAATAATGTTCAAACATAATTTCTTATGCTGTTTTAGGAAGAGAAGTGTGGATATGTTCTACTAATTGGGTATTACTATCTTCAGCAATCTTTTCTTTTCCAGTTTCAGAAGTATAGTGCCACAGCGCGGCCTATCCCGTACTCTAACTTGTAGTTACGCTAATTTTAAAGTGTTTATTTTTGTTTACTGTCAATTGCATTGGCCTACCCTTTGAACTCTGTAATTCTGTGTCTATCATAATTCAGGATTCGGGATACTTTCCTGTTTTTCAAAGTCTATAAGTTTTGGAGTTTGTCAACTGCAGCATGTACAGTGATGACACTGCCCAATTCCAGAACTGTAAGAGGCATCACCTGTCATCACCACCAGTCATCAAAAGATTGCCAGTTACTAAAATGAGTTTTGAAGGTTGATTTCAAATCACAGTGTGCTTCAGTAGCCATTTTGATTGTTGACTGTCTTTCTTCCCTGTCCCACAAAGCCTATCCTGTTATTTTTCCAAGTCTTTTTTTGGTGCCTGGTAAACTCCAGCTATCAAGTCTAAAGTTCTGTTTCCTTACTTGTTCCAGTGCTCCACATCTAAATTTACAGAATGACTGAAATCATTAGATTTGCAAATAGCAGCTGTCTCAGTGTAAGAGACTTGTTAGGAAGGTAGGATAAGCTTTTGTGGGCCCAGGAAGGGAGGAGTTCAGTGATCACAGCACTTCTAACCAAAGTTCAGTTAAGGTTCTTACTTTTTCTGAATTTCATCTTCGGTTACTGCAAGACTGCAAAATTTGCAGTACTCACTGCGGTAGCTTTCCGTCCACAAGAGATGAAAAACAGCAATCATGATAGGTTTTGTGGTGAAAGGTGGGAGCTCTTACGCACTGGAGTTGCTGTCACCCTTGTACAGAATGCAGTTTATGAGCTCCTCTATGTTTTGTTGGCCTCCAGAAATATATAGCTGCTTTGCTCATTTGAAAGTACTTGATTTTTGTAAATTTAATTAAGTTTGAAAGTACTTAATAAAAGCTTCCTTTTTTTGAATCTCAAAGTGTAAACAAAAAAAAAAAGACCAACAAAACAACTTTTCAGATACTCAATTGGATCTCCAACAAAAATTCCAGACAAATTTGATAGGCATTGCTTTGTCCTGAAATAAGAGTGTTATCGATTAAATTACAAAGAAATTGAGAGTACTACACTTGACATTTCTCTCACTTATGCTGCACAATGTATGTTGACACTTTGACTAACAGAAGTCAGCCCTTTTATAAAGAAGAACATCAAAAATGCCATTTTGTACATCTGTGCATTTTTATTTTAAGCCTATTTTGGAGTCAGGAATTCAATAGAAAACATTTTAAAATGTTTTATTCTCTCTCTGTTTATATTGATTGGACTTTGCAGCATTTTTTATTTCAGTAAGCCCATCTGTCCCTGAAAAATGTACAGCTGTACACCAGTGCATGCAGAGCAGACATGCCAGTAATGATTTTAGTTATCCCTATCTTTTTACCCCCCTCTCTTATTACTAATTCTAAGCAGGTAGAATATCAATATTGCTCTTTGGCGAGAAATAAGTACATGCATAGAAGTTCACAAACAGAATCATCTGAAAGTCATTAATACTAATGGTGAAACCTAAGAATTCACCTCAGAAGGTATCTTCTGTTTAGTCAAATAACTCCAGAATTACAAATTGCAGAAGAACGAATACCTAAAGTTGTATAACAGTACAAAGGCTAGGAAAACTACTGTTCATTTTGAAAGTATTAACCCACTCCTGTTCCCCTGTAAAGTTATGGAATTGTTTCCTGAAGAAACACTAGAGCAGATCAGCCAATATCACTCTCAAAATAATCACATGTAATTTTATTAAATGAAAATGAAAATCCAAAACTTTATATGAAACATACAAAGGCATTCTTCAGGCTAATACTGTAATACTGAAAATGTAATAGCTGTGCAAATAGTTTTGATACACTTCCCTGGTATCAGCAGCAACTGTTACACAGATTGGTACATCTGTCATTTTCCAGCTCATTTTATGAAACCAAGGGAACATACTTCAAAGGCCACAGAGTATATGAAATAGGTTTTATTGCAATAATTATTGAAAAGTTATTTACTAGCTGGGCTTCAGCTATATATCTTTCTGTAACTTCCTTAAAATTTCCTGAGGGAAAAATTGCTAAAGCAATATAACTTTGTTAATTGGGTTCGGTTTATGTCTTCCGTGTATGGGGGCAGGATGGATGTTTGTTTTAAACAATGTGGCTGTCCTTGCATACTAGCTTGCTGTTTCGGGCTTAATCGATGGTGCTGGAGAATATCTGAATGAGCTAATTGTTAATTTTTTCTTCTCTTTTCCTCTTGCTTACTGTGCTTTTGCTTCTTTTTTTCTAGATGTTTTTGCTTATTCCTTCTAGTCTGGTTTTGCAGTTATAGACTAAGAAGTGGCAAAAGGTCTCAAGATTAACATTCAGGAAAACAAATAAAATAAAGCCTAAGGAGAGCCAAAGTGTGCAAGCTGCTTTCTTTACAAGAAAGAAAAGCAGGGAAATGTCTGGGGCAAAGATGGGGGAGGTTTAATATTCACATATGCAAACCTATATAATTAATATACTGAATTTTTTATTTCTAATTAATATGTATGCACTTTCTAATTAATATGCACTTGCACATATATGATAAATTAATATGTTGCTTAAAAAACAACTTGATTACCATTATACTTTTAGAAGAAGACGAGTGTGTATAGCATGTATTAGTAAAGTAATTCATTATTTATTCAGGTTCACTAAGTGAAACTACATGCCAACATATCTGTATTCCCTCCTTAATCTACTAAAATGATTGATCCATGTTCATTTGTGTAACCGTAGAATCTCTCTCCTGCTAGGTTATCCTGTTGTCTGTTTCTCTTTATCCAATATAGTGCAGTTCTTATTCTCCCTATATTTAGCGTCTGTTACTAATTTAATCTTTTAGACTAATAGTCAATTTATGTTAATCTTCTTTCTTTTTTCCTTGCACTTTTTTATTTTTCTTCCGATGCTTAAAATAGAAGTGGAGCAAAAAGGTAAATAACGTATACAGTCCAAACCCCAGCTCCTTGTTATGTGCCTTATGGATGTTAACCTCTTCCCTTCCCCTCCCCACAACACTCTTATATTATGATAATCAGCAGGATCTCATAAGTACACCTCATAAAGAAGTCGACTGTTTGCAATAAAGTGACTTGGCTGCTTAAAGTAGGTGGCGGGGTATAGTGTCTGAAGTACTTGGGCTGGAGGGAAGACTCCCTTGCTTTTTTCTCTCCCTTTCTCTTTGTCTTTCTTTCCCTCTCTTTCTCTCACCCTTGGGTAAATTCTTGTTAATCAAGTGTCATCTTGCCTGGCTTCCAGAACCCTCTCCATAGCATGCCATGGTTACAGGGTTTCCTGGTCTGTTTCATTCATTGCTTTGGTTGTGTTTTGTTTTCTCTGCTCCTAATTGCTTTCTCTATATACCTGATGATTTGTTTTGTTCCTTTATTTTTAATCGAGGCACCTCCTTTTTCAGCCTCACCACTTCTTAAAGTTCTAAACAAGTTGATGTGACTTTTTTTTGGACTGAAATGACCTAGCACACTGCTGCACACCAGTTAAAAGCTCTGGAGCGTTAATGTGTACTCACTAAAAGTCTGAAACGAAAATGCAAGAGTAGCTCTACATTTTCAGCTGTCTGTGTATGCCATTGAGCCTTGGTCTGTACTAGTGAAAACAGTTCCCATCCACTTTCCATACTGGTACAGCAAGAACATGGTAACTTTAAGAAAAGTGGATGATAAAGGGTGATAATTGCATTAATTATAACATAAGGTATAATCTAGTGCCAATTAAATTGATTTTTTTTTTCTTCCTGACACAGTCATTATGATTTACCTACCTTTTCGGTTTTTTCTTTTTTTTTTTTAATTTTTATTATGAGACGGTCTTAATTTGACGTAATTCTTGTCTTACTTCTCTCTGTGACTGTTAGTTTTTGTTTGCCCGGGGACGTTGAAAGCAATTGTGGACTCACCGTATTTATATGAAGCTGAACAAAAAGCAGGTGCTTGGTGCAAAGACCCTCTCCAGGCTGCAGATAAAATATACTTCATGCCATGGACTCCGTATCGCACCGATACTTTGATAGAATATGCTTCTTTAGAGGACTTCCAAAGCGGACGCCAGCAGACGACGTACAAACTCCCAAACCGAGTGGATGGTACTGGATTTGTAGTGTATGACGGCGCTGTCTTTTTTAACAAGGAAAGAACTCGCAACATAGTCAAATTTGACTTGAGGACTAGAATTAAGAGTGGAGAGGCCATAATCAATTATGCTAATTACCATGACACCTCTCCATACCGATGGGGAGGAAAGACTGATATTGACTTGGCAGTTGATGAAAATGGCTTGTGGGTAATTTATGCTACGGAGCAAAACAACGGGATGATAGTAATTAGCCAGCTGAACCCCTACACTCTACGGTTTGAAGCCACCTGGGAAACGACCTACGACAAGCGGGCAGCATCCAATGCTTTCATGATATGTGGTGTCCTGTACGTGGTGCGGTCGGTGTATCAGGACAACGAGAGTGAGACCGGCAGGAACGCCATCGATTACATCTACAACACCAGGTTAAGCAGAGGCGAGCACGTGGACATTCCTTTTCCCAACCAGTACCAGTACATCGCCGCAGTGGATTACAACCCCAGAGACAACCAGCTGTATGTGTGGAATAACAACTTCATTCTGCGATACTCTTTGGAGTTTGGCCCACCTGATCCTGCCCAAGGTAAGAATTTCTTTTTTTTCTCATTTTTGATCTCTTTATGTTTCCATTCACAGAAATATGTTACAATATTTTTGGTCTGAGATTTAGCTCATGGCACAAAGGCAAGGATGGGTTGTTTGTCTGCACCATGCTGAGCTGTGCAGCGTTACAGCGGTGCAAGACAAATTTGCAGAACCTGCGAAGAGAAATAGAATTACTTTATTTGGTTTACAGGCTCGTGCTTTTCTTTCTATCTTTTATCTTTTTTTCTTTTTTGAATACAAGTGCATAGCTTTTCTGTGTTTGAGAATGAGTTGAGGAATTATTTACTTTATACCATCAGTCAGTTTGATTCCTATAGCTAAACTGAGTTGGAGTTGCTTCACGCTGAGCCAGAAGCCTGTTCCCATCTGCTCGGTGTTACCTGCCTTCTGAATTGGTTACAGCATACACACAGACCTTTTAACTTCTTGGCGCCAGTAGTGGAGAGCAATGTGTACTGGGAGGTCCCAGAGGAGACGTATGGGGTTAATGTGCAATACCAAGCATAAGTACTTTTCTGCAGCCTTATTTTCACAGTTTCTAATGTTGGGATAGATGAGATTGTCTGACATCTTTTTAGTGGATTTCTCGGTAAGTCCCTTACAATTGCATTTCAGCTCAGTAGAAGTTAGAACTACTACCTAAAAGGAAAGATACTAACTGTCAAAAGGGAAAAGAAAAACAGAGGTCTTTAGGCTTCAGAAATCCCTAAAAGTGACATGAACAGGCACCGCCACATATTAACATCTACAGAGGAGAGTAAATACCAGGAGAAATGCTCTGTGGCAGAAGATGTATGCAGCAAGGAACAGAATGTTGATAAGCTGCTTTAGCAATTAAGGTAATACTTCACTTCTCTCATCTAACTGCTATGCATGTTTAGAAGCCATTTTTTCTACTTCAAAAAAGTAGTAATAATGGCTTCTCCACATGAAAAGTAGCTGTCCTGCTTCAGCGAAGCTTATTCATGCACAGCAGTGCAAACTGTAATATGCACACAATTATAGCAGCGCACATACAGCTTTTCCAGGTACAAAACTGCCTATGAGGCAGCAGAATAGGGCGGTGTAGAATCAATACATTAGTGACCTCCAGAGCCAAGGGTGATCTGTCCAGTCTCCTGCAGACCTCCCTGGCAATATATGGCCAGGCTCAGGCAGGCTCGAGGCGTTTGGGGAACTGGCCAGCTTTGCTCTCATTACATCGAGCAAGTCCATTCCTCAGCGAGGCTTTGGGGCTGGTCGCAGAGAGATAAACCACCTATGCAATTAAAAAAAAATTAAAGCTTTCATTTTCATACGTTCTTATGCATGCCACTTTCCATTCAGTTCAATTGCGACAAAGATGCATTTTAAATTCTCCAAAGCTTTAAGACTAAGAGGAGAAAATGGAGGTGCATGCTCTAAGTAGCTTTTGCAGTTCAGGCAGCTGCTGTGAATGTGAAAAAAGCTAATCTTTAAGTCATTGCATAGAAGGAAAAGTGTAGAGGAAAAGCAGGGCTTTGTGGAATCCTTCCTTTGCTTTAGCAAACCTCCAAGGTCTCCAGTAAGACATTTCATAATGTTTTTATTATGAGAGAGTTTCCAAGATCTTAAGTTACAGTGCATGTACTGGCCACATCCCATCTGCTGTCAAAACCAGATCTGGGCATCCACCAGCACCCTTTTCTGTTCCTGGGTTCCTTGCTGGCATGCAAGGCAGGAGCAGAAATAGTTTATTCCAACCAGACTGGGGCGAGAATGGGTCCAGGGCACACTGCAGGGTGCTCGCCTCTCCTCTGAGCTGTTTGCCCATTCACCCATGAAGACAGAGAAGGAATATTTGAGTAAGTTATGAGTTTGGGTTGTAAATGCATTAGGACATCAGTAAATATCTTTCGCTGCTGGTTTTTTTAAAATATAGAAACCATATGAAGACACTCATTTTATTTGGGCATATGATGCATATATTCCCACACAGTATTTTTCCCTAGATAAAGCCAGTACCCAGTATTTTAATTGTGTATGGGTATGTACATAGCAGATCTAAGAATATGTTTCAGGTCATTTCCTCTTTTGCCTAAGCCAATTGCCTGTAGTTAGAAACTACTAAATGAAAGGAAAAATTATCTAACATAATTGTCCTTGAGATGTACTGCTATAAGAGTAAGGAGAAATTCTGTACAGTATCTACTTTTATACTTATTCCTATTATATTTCCAGTTCCTCTTTGTTTCAGCATAAAGTCTGTATAAATTGTAGCTCAGTCCTTTGACTATTACATAAAGGATCTATGTGGGTAATAAACATTCAGATTTTTTATCTCACATGGAATTATATCAACTTTTAAGCACGCTTGATGAAGGGCATTTTTGTGCTTCTTTTATTCTGATTTGGTTTGGGTTTTTTGTGGTCAACTCAGATTTCTTAATCATCTACTCAACAACATAGGAGTTACGATAACATTCTGTAAGTCACCTAACACAAGAACCTTCTTTTAGTGTCCTTTGCAATAGTACTTTAATATCAAGTATTTAATGGTGTCACAAGGTCAGTGTCTCAAAATTGGAAGTCATGGCCTTTTCTTTTCGAATGGTTAACTTGGGACCATTGTGGAAAACTCAGTAATCTGTGTTCCCTCCATTGCCATGTGAGAAATAATGATAGATAAGACACATAGTGATTTTTTTTTTTTTCCCGTATCTGGCTGTCTTGGCTATTAGTTTTTGTCTACACCACAATGTCCAGCTACCAAGTGCTTCAAAAACACCAATCTTTCTTCCTACATGAAAGACAAATTTGTCATACTTGATTTGCACTTTCACTTCACATTTGCTCCCGGGCCAAAACTTGGGCTCATCCATGTCCTGAAACTCCTGGCTTTGTTTTCTTTGTTGTCTCTTTCATTTTTAAATCTCCCTGTTGAAACCTCTGAAATACCACTGCTGTTAACCTAATGTTGACCTTGTTCTTGCTGCAAACCTACACCATTTTCTCTTCTTGCAACTTTCCAAGTATCCTTATTTTCTTAATCTTCAGGAGAAACTCTTCAGATTTATAAAACTGTAGGTGCTGCAGACAGACGATGGGGTCTGCTGCCCTTAAAACACCTCACTTAACCTCATTTTTTTTATGTTATTTTTTCTTCTTGCTTCTCTTGGAAATTGTAGTACACAGATGTATCATAGAATGATGGAAAGGATCATTAAGTCCAACCATAAAGCTCACCCTGCCGAGTCCACCATTGAACCATGTCCCTGAGCTCCACGTCCACACATCTGATGCTGAGTGAATGCCCCAACTGCATTTGCAAGGGGTCCTCCTGTTTCTGCAGTGCTTGTGTCTGCCAAGACAATGCATTTGCAAGGTGTCTGCCAAGACAGTGCTACATATAAAACATTCAGCCTGCAGCTGGTGCATCTCTGGTACAGATGTAGAAATGGTTTTCAGAGCTACAGCTGTCAAGTACCGCTCAAATGTTGCAGAAGAGCATGTTTTCTAAGGTTGTGTAAAAAGCATTTAAAAATCGAAACCCTGATTTAAAAATTAAATAAAATACATCCAGCCTTGCAAAAAGCCGCTGAAAAAATTGAGACAAACCAGAGTTTTTGTATCCTTGGTAAATTAAGTGGATATATCCAGTTGCATTCTTCCTACAGGAGGTACCAAGGGTCCAAATGAATCCTTGCTGAAAGAGGAATTTTTAAAGGAATTTTAAGTTAAAAGACCAAGAAGAATGAGGGAATTTTCTCTCTAAAAAGTGAATATGAGTATTACATTGTAAGGTTTCCTTGGTAACAAAAAGAAGATAAATCCTTTTGTTCTGTGTTAGTGCTTTAGGGAGAGATTTCATCTACACTCATCCCAATTTGTGCTAACTGTTCAAACTGTAGTTGTCTCCCCTTTTCTACCCTGATACCCATCATTAAGTATTATTGGATCACTGCAGGAAGACATGGATATTGTGAGTGTGGACAGAACAGAAACTCAGAGAGTACCATCACCAAGGGCTTGAAGTAATAGGAAACTAGTGCAACACCAAGAATCTACAAGAAAGTCATGCAGCAAATTAAGTAAATTGGGTCTGTGCTAGTATATCAAATCTGTTAGACTAAAGATGAATGAAAGAGTGGTTGTACAAGTCAAGACAATATAATGGAGACCAGATAGCATGTTTCTTAACCACAGGTATTTTGCTAAGTTTTTTGTCACGTTTGTTATCGTTTTCAGGGTATAAATTTATAAATGGCTGTGTAAACATTTCACTTTCAATTGAATGGGATTTGGCAGGGTCAATACAGTACTGGCTAACATAATAGCTGGGACCTATAGGTAATTAGGTGACTCTTAGTACCTTCCCTGCTATTCACTGAAGCATGAAAACAGGTACAGAGCAGTAATAAGCAGAAGGCAGGAAAACTGTGATTTGTACAGGTTTCTGATCCCTGTTGCTTTACATAGCCCCTCCATGTATGATACCTTTTGAGAATAAAGGTGGGCACATCGATTTTCATGTGTCCGAATAAATTGAAATACCTATAAGAACATACATTTAACTGAAAAATCCATGCAGGTGATATCTCAAATGACCTGGATTCCAGAGGTGAGAATGAAACCATTAGTATTTTCAGAAGTGGCACGTCATCTGGGCATTTTAACACAATTGTAAATCTAAGGTCAGAGTTGTATTTTGCGTGGGGATATTTTTGATTTGGCTTGGTTTAGTTTTTTTAAAAACTTATTTTATGCCTGCCTAGAATAGAAACCTGTTGGCAAGGAATACTAGATAGCTTGTGTGCCTTCTCTAAATCTGCTCTTCACTGTCAGTTGGGGAAAGAAAGTTACTATTCCCCTGCTGTGCTACAGCAATTGTGTTTTTTATAGACATCACACTGTTAAACAGGTGTTAAGTTTTACTCCAGTGGTGTCTTCATTTTTAGTAACAGATAGGATACATAACTATTTAAATCAGCTGTTAAAAACTGCATGAAACAAATGTAAATTAATTACCCCTCAATTTGAGTCTTTGGATTTACTTCTTATTGCTCTTTTCTCTTATTTCTTAATTTTAATAAGACTATTCTCAACTGATAATAAGAAGAACCTTTTCTTAATGAAAATACGAGGCAGAAGAGGTTTCAGTTTTCTCCTCAGCATATCAAGCCTAGTCAAAAAGTCAAAATAGAATCTCGCATTGTAAAAGTGGCTTTTTTGGAGTTGGACAGAAACTACATATCTTCACCCCTGCTGCTTAGAACAATAGGTTAATAACCTTGACATGGAGTTTGTTTTTCTCAGTTGCAGCCTATTAATCATCACTGCCATTGTCTTATATTGGCACTGCAAGGCAGTGCATGGGAGCCTGCAGATGCCACCGCCCTCAGCTCTCAGAACGAGACACATCAGGTGCTGGCAGCTGTCATGTGTTTTCTTGCAGCTCGGGAGAATGGCCAAGCAGATTAAGTTCCCACAGGTCATTAAAGACAAAATGACCTGCCTTCTAAAAGCTAGATATATTCCTTGAAGTGATGTATTGAGTTGTTTCTTATTTTTCAACCACCTTCTTTCCCAGACTTCCAGCACTGTCTGAAGTTTTCTGATGCATTCTTAAATATGCTGACTTCTTTTTTAAAATTTGATTAAAGAGAAAAGCTCTTAGAAGTTATCTGCAATTTTTTTCAGCTTTTTGGGAGAGGTGGTTTAAAGTCTTTCTCCTACAATGTGAGATTACTAATGTATTTCTAAGTATGTGGTACTATCATGCTATGCAGGTCATTTTTGAAACATAGGTGATAGGCTTTGAAATTGATTTTAATGGATAGCATGAAAATTGCACTAGCTGAAGTTGTGTAACGACAGCAGAATTATTTTAGCTCAGGGTGCAACACTAAATATTTTCTGAAAATTGTTACCTCACTGCTGAACTTTGAAGTGTTTTTATGAATTCTGACAGTGATATTTTGCTCCTGTGACAAAACTGTCCTAAACATGACAGGGTTTGAGCAGTAATTGCAATAATGCTAATACACATTTTGATGATTAAATATGTATTAATTAGCAGAGTGTATTAGGGGATGGATTGTAATAATTGGTTGTCCTCTGCATCATTCTCCATCCCCATGAGCTCCCTGTTCCTGAGGACCTGATTCAGCAGGCCTTGCCTGACACTTGTGCAAGTGATTGCAAATGCTTTTGACAAATGTTAATTGGGGAAGCACTAGAAGGCTGGATGCATTGTAATCAAAAGAAAATTAGAGCAGTTTCACAAGATGTCAGGCAAGCACTTGCAGAACAGATCTGAGGGTTTCAATAGTAGCTGGCTACACCACAAGTTCAGCACAATTACACAGGCTGTGTTCAAGCAGCCAAGAATGAGACTGAAGAGAAAACAGGCTCTGCAGAAGTTTCTCATTTGTGAGCAGGAGAGGGATGAAAAGCACATCTTTGCCTTTAGTCTTGAAAAAGAGATCATGATACTCAAAAACTCCACCCTAAAGTCGTGTGAAAATAAAAAGATAAAATAATATTTTAAACCTCTAATATAAATGAAACCTAATTGAGAAAGGGTTTTGAGAAAATTGTTGTTTGCCAAACTACTGAAATTTAATATTATTCAAAACACTAACTTACAAAACAACTGCTGAAAAAAGTGGACTGCTCTTCTTTTGGTTTTATTTTATTTATGATTTAATTTAGAGAAGCTGCATTGTCCAGTAAGTTGGAGTTCAAGGGTCTAGCAGAACAAGAAAAAAAGAGAAAGAAAAAAGCAAAAAATATTTTTCATTAGCGTATTTTTTCTCAGCACAAGGATCTGTACTCTTCTGTGCCTGTAAAGCATTTTGAACACTAATGAAGATTTGGAAATAATGATAACTGTAGCAGTTACTTTGCTCACTTGCGTTGTTTCCCATATCCACGTGAAGATGTTGCACAGGCATTCCAGACTCCACTAGCGTTAACTTGCATTATCTCTCCAAAGCCTGAAAACCCTGGCATGGCTTGGGCTGTACCTCAGCAGCTCCAGCCATGAGTTCCTGCTCTGGGTCAGTGGCAGGAGCAGCTGCACATCCTGAGCAGGAGGGATTTGACCTAAGCCCATCCTGGTGTTTCATAAAAGAGGAAAACTCTGTCCTTGCCATGGGCTTGTATGAGTTGTGTCTTCATACCTGCTTTATGGAAAAAGAATATTAAGGCCCCCAGTGTTCAAAGAGGAGAACGCCACGTACCTGCTCGGTGCAGTCTCTGTTCGGAGCTAATCGGGCATGCTGCAGATCTCTCAAGCAGAATGACTGCTGGGTAGGAAGATGTTATCATAATTATTGCCCTGGAAGGTGTGTACTGGGTGACTTGAAGTTTTGGGGTCTGTTTTTAAAAAATGGTCTCATTAGTTACAGCCCACTGCCTTTGTTGTTAAAGCTGGACTACATTGTTCACGGCACACTGATTCAAATGATTCTATCTATTGAGTTGTTCCTGCTGCAAATGTGATTAAGTAATCTTTAATTGCTTTGAGCGTGTTTGTTATGTACTGATAACTCACCAGTATGCCTTTCAGCTTTTAGAAATGTAGCTATCAATTTTTATTTCAGAAGAGATTATTTGGAGAATGTGCTGAAACATCATAACAGTATGAGCTGGGAATAAAAAAAAACCAAAAAAAAGTCAGTCAAAGTTATATCTTAAGCACCCAGAATAGCAGTGAGTAATATTAAGATAAAGGAAAGGAGACACCAGAGAATCCTTTAAAGCTGCATAAATAACTTTTAAATAACTTTTTTTATATATAATTCTGAAGTAATTTACTCTGTTATTACTCTGATTTTTCCCTGTGCAGTGCCTACCACAGCAGTGACAATAACTTCTTCAGCAGAGCTTTACAAAACCACAGTGTCAACCACTAGCACTACATCACAGAAAGGTCCCATAAGCACAACATTAGCTGGAGGAACAAAGGAAGGAAGCAGAGGACCCAAACCACCGCCACCAGTTTCCACAACCAAAATTCCTCCCGTGACAAGTTTTTTCCCTTTGCCAGAGAGATTCTGTGAACCAACTGAGGCCAGGGGGATTAGCTGGCCTCAAACACAAAGAGGAATGATGGTTGAACGCCCTTGCCCCAAAGGAACACGAGGTATTGCCTTTAAAAATATATCTTGATTTCAAGCAGACATTTCAAAAGTAATATGCCGCTCTCTCGTGAGGAATATTTTTTTTAATCTCAGGCTGTCTGCCACATGATTTTTTGTTACCCAGAGAGTGTAATATGTACAGGCAATGGTCAAGTTATAATCTGCAAACGTCATTTGAGCGTAGCCACAGAATTACCTTGCGCTTGCACTTTTGAGAATCCAGGTCAAATTTTAGGGCATTGCTTGAGGACTGTTGTGAAATATGCTTACAGCTGCCTTTCTCATTATGAACTCCCCTCTGGATGCGCTCCAAGAAAAATCAAGGGCTTTTTGTTTGTTTGCAGAAAACGTCTGGTACTTTTCACTGCCTTTATATTATTGCTCTTTGTAATCTACATTTTTTCCTTACGTTTTTGTCAATTATTGTCAAGTACTACCATTAACAGCATTCAGAATTTAATGTTGTTTAGGAGGACAGTGTAGCCAATTTCCTGAATACATGCAGAAAAATGGTTTCCATTTCACTGTAGTTTTCTACATCTGTTGTAGGAACTGCCTCGTATCTCTGCGTGGTCTTAACGGGAATGTGGAACCCCAAAGGCCCTGATCTTAGCAACTGTACCTCACACTGGGTAAATCAGCTGGCTCAGAAGGTTGGTTGAAACCTTTTAATCTGGCGTACACTGGTGATTAAGGATTTTAACTCTGAGCATTAATAATTCAGTTTGTTGAAGCTGTCTTTATTACTCTGTGTTCATTAAAAGTAGAAGGAGTTATGTGTACTCCATGTGCAAAGCACTGGCCAACAGTTGGGTTCTTATGTGTGTTTTAGAATGCCCTGTCTAAATTCTTGTGTTGAATTTGTGATTACATGTTCTCATCATTATTTAAAACAAAGTGGCTTTGCTTGTTTTCAAAAAGCAAAAGCAATATTTGCTTAAAAAATCAAATACTATAAATCACACAGCAAAACCTGTGGTATATGGCAAGGGTTTTTTTGTTCAGTAAAAATTACACTGTAATAAATAGATTTTTGTCTGAGTGCATTGATAACAGTAGGATTAGAGCACAGAACCACTTTCTGTGTTTTCCTTCCCTACTGAGATTTTAAAAGTTTATGAAAACTGGATAATTTGTTGTCAGTACAAGGCTACTTGACTTTCAAATGCTTCAAGCACTGGTGTGAACAAACAGATTTCTTACTGTCTGATAATGGCAGTAAAATAAAAGTGAGGATGAATAGAAGATCGAGCCCAAAAGTCCCACTCAGATTTCTGGTTTTGATGGCTGTTAAGAACTGCTTTTGTGTGTCAGGGATCTAAGAACCTTTAATCTTCCGAGATAAAGAGAACGTTATTGGTCTCAATTAGTTACAGATTTCAATGTATGTGCAAATGGTTATTTCACCACAACAAAGGTACGCAGGGAATTGGAATTAGGAGCCGCAAGCAGAACAAGGGAACCTGCTGAGATAATATAAACTGTCATTTCAGATCAGAAGTGGAGAAAATGCTGCTAGTCTGGCCAATGAACTGGCTAAACACACCAAAGGACCAGTCTTTGCTGGCGATGTTAGTTCATCAGTGAGGCTGATGGAACAGCTCGTGGACATTTTGGATGCTCAGCTTCAGGAACTACGGCCCAGTGAAAAAGACTCTGCTGGAAGGAGTTATAACAAGGTACATGCCTCCCATCACCTCCTCCTGCTGGGTTAACAATTGCTCTTGGGTTTTCTATTTTTTTCCTTTCAGAAATATTAATCTGTACTTTTTTCCTGCATGTGTATAGTTCTGGAATAAGCATATGAGAGAAAACAGCAGTAAATACACAGCAGAAAGTTGTAATTACCTTCTTTAGGGAATAAGATATAATTCACAATAGCTGACTGGTCCTAAAATACATAGCTGTGTCCCATATTAAAATCTGGAATGCATTATAACTGGTGTGAGGGAAATGAGTATTAGCTTTCAGAAATTCTGTAACAAATCAGCATGTTTATCTAGTGATCCTTTTAACCCTGAACATGTAATAAAATCAATGGGATTCTGCATAGGTGCAGGGTTTTATTTTAATCAAACTTCCTGCAGAATAATAGCACTTTCTTAGACTTCTAAAGACACCAACATGACTTATAATTGATCTTTATAAAAATGCCTTACTACACATATCTAAAACGTGAATTAATGTTTTCTCTGGAAACACGTTCCAAGAAACATTTCAGAGAAAATGTGTCTTTGTGGTTTAAATACAAATTACAGTGTTATTACCTTTCCTCTTTTTCTCAGAGGAAATGCTGTATTTCTCAACCTCTTCCTTGCGTCAGCCTGGTCAGCAAGCCACAAACAAAATATTTTTTCATCCTCCTTTAGAGAGAGATATCAATGCACTTCTCTGTTATTTTGGCAATAGTTTTATTTACAGTCCCTAGCTGCCTTTAAAATAGTTTTCCCAGAGACAGATCAAATGCCCACACACAGATTTTTTCCTTTGACCTTTTCGTACAAATCCCACCATTTGGAGAAAAGATATCTAGACACCTGAATAAAGGCTGCTGTGCTGCTTTTGGCTGGGGTAGAGTTAATTTTCTTCACAGTGGCTAATATGGGGCTACATTTCATATTTGTACTGAGATATATCTTTGATAATATAAAGATGTTTTTATTAATGCTGAGCAGCACTTTCATAGCGTCAGGGCCTTTTCTTCTTTTCGTACTGCCACACTGACAAGGAATTTGGGAGTACATGGGAATTCAGAAGGGGACACAGCTGGGACAGCTAAGCCCAACTGACCAAAGGGGTATTCCAGACCATGTGACGTCATATTGAGCATATAAAGCTGGTGGGAATTAGGAAGAAGTGGGGGACTGTGAAGTTATGGTGTTTGTCTTCCCAAGTAACCATTACATGTGATGGAGCTTGGCTTTCCTGGGAATGGCTGAACACCTGCCTGCCCATGGGAAGCAGTGAATTAATTCCCTGGTTTATTTTGTTTTCATGTGCGGCTTTTGTTTCACCTATTGAACTGTGTTTATCTCAACTCATGGATTTTCTCAGTTTTACCCTTGTGATTCTTTCCCCAATCCTGCTGGTGAGCGAATGAGCAAGCGGCTGTGTGGTACTTGGTTGCCAGCTGGGCTTAAACCACAGTTGGGAAAAAACATTTCCTGTGTGATGTTTTTTTGTAGTCATCATGGACAGAAACTAGATTAATGTCCAGGCTATCATTCAGAATCGGGATTTGAAACACCAGAGCATTTTTTTTTTCTCTTTCTGAAGTTTTCCAGAATCTTTCTAACTTCTGATTTTCTTTTTCCTCATTAAAAAGCTCCAAAAACGAGAGAAGACGTGCAGGGCTTACCTTAAGGTATATCTCCTGTGCTGTCACCCTGCTTTCTCCCTGCTTCAGCAACCTGCCACGCTTTATCATCTTGCTGCATGATCCTATGTATTTCAGTCTTTGATAAATGTGTGTTGTGCCCCATATCAACTTTACAAATGTTGGCTTTGCACAGGTATAACACTCAGGAAAAAAAAAATTAAGATCAAAGTTCATACCTCTTGTACCTTAACTTGTTCAAAACTAGCAGAAAGGATTATTATATGAATTGGAAGTAACATCTATCTTGTAATAAAATTTTGGGTAGGGTGAAAAAAGCTGGCAACTCAAAGAAGTTACTTCAGCTTGGTAGAATTTTATATCAAAGACTGTTTAGAGTTAATTTGCTTGCGTGACAAATGTACGTTACATAGCTTGCTTTGTGTGTATTCTTATGCCTAGTAAAATCACTCTTTCTTACAGTTTTAAGAATTGTTGCAATTCAGTGACTTGAGGATACAATGCAAAGACAAACATTTCTCTAACTTCGCTAGTAAAATGTCTGCCCCATGTCCCATTAACCAGGCTATATAGAAGGCATGTAACACATTGCTGCCTGATTTCCAGTTCCTTTCATCAGCTGTAGAATGGTTGCCTGTAGTGGTCAGCTCCTCTTCTGCAGTACAATGCCAGTAATGCCACCTCACCCCTATGAAGGGGAGAAAAACGTCCTAGAAAAGACATGTGTGGCTCTGAAAGGTTTTATTGCACATTTTTTCAAAACTTCTCTTAAAATACTGATTTTGACTTGTACCCTCTGAGATGAAATGTAAGACTTATTTTTTGAAAGAATTTTGAAATACTTTACAACATAATAAAAAAAATTCTTACTGAAAAGAGATTTCTCTGTACATGGCACTTCTGTCTTTTATCCTAAAGCCCTGGAAGTGGATGGGAGATGTGCAGTTATACAGAAATTTGGCAAAAAGAGACAAAGATCTGGAGACAAATTCACTTCTCAAATAATAATAATAATTGTAATAGGTTTTTGTTAGAAACTTTTTTTACTAGTAAAGGGTAATCCAGCAGATATGGTTTGAGTAGAGTGGGTTTTCCTGCTTCCTTTTTTGTTACTGAACAGGATCATGAGAAGAGCAGTAACTGGGCTGCTCCAACAGCTATGTCACAGGGGCTGTGGGGCTTTTCCCACCCATTTGCCTCTGTCTGAGAGGAGTACTTCAGAAATATTAATGGGCCGGTGATGATTTTCCACAAGGAAAATGAAGAGTTAGGTTGTCTCATAATAAACGAAAAGCGTATCATACCAATGAATGCATACCGTCAGCGCTATATGGCAGTACATGAGAAACCAGAGCAGAACCTTAATTTCCAACTGGTGTCATTTTCTGTAGGTCTCAAATGGGCTTCTCTGCTTAGATAAGACTAATAAACCTCTTGAAATTACAAATCAAAAGCTGACTTACACTATGCAAATGAAGCATGTTCCCACTTTGTGACAGAGGATTCATTTGTACCTCAGATTAGAGGCTCCAATCTGTATTTCTTAGTGACTAATGAATCTGGCCTCTGCAGACCAATTTCTGTTCCACTCCAGTTAATGGCTGCTGCAGTATCAGTGTGAGCATTTTGACTATTCTGTCTCCCATTAGAGAAAGAAAAAAGGCTTTAATGCCGCTTCGAAGTATCTTCCACCTGCCAGGAAGGTCGTGGTGGCTCACAATGCAGACAGAAAGAGGATATTAAAATGGATTAGGCTAATTAATCTTGCTCTGACAATAGCCTTGACCAAGTTTTCCCATTCGTTTGTTTGCACAATATAGTATCCCAGACCGACATCTTTCTGTTTGTATAATGTGTCCTGTTTCCATTTCCAATGCTTTTAAATTGATCAAACAAATTATATATATATGCTTAATGACACATTAGGAGTAGTAAATGGGACAGAGTAAACAGGGTGTTACAGCGGTGCCTGGTGTACTCAATGCACAGCATACTCGGTGCACAGCAACGTTATGCATTAATGTAAAAGCCTGCCTTCAATTGATTAACTGATTACTCTGATTGGATTATTTTGTAAAGTAATGTAATCATGTCACTGAATTATTCTTCTTCCTTATTTATTGTTACCTTATATGCAGTTCAATGAACCTTAAAACATGATGATAGAGTTGTTACAAGTAAAACTTTTTAAAATACCAGCTTTTATTCAGCTTTACAGTTTTGCCGTCACTGATAACAGGGACGGTCAGTGGACATCTTGTTTGCTCTATTGATTTCCTTTTCTAACTGACCTTTGTGCAGGAATGGGAGTTGGTAATCCTTCTAAGTATCTATGAACAGGTACAGGGACAGGAGGGGGAGTGAGAGTGGCCAGGGCTAATTTATATCCACTGAGTCAGCTTCATTTCATGCCTCCTGTAATAAAGAAGGCACTTTGTCATAGACAAGTAGTTTATAGTGCTGTGGCTGCACTGGCAGGGCTCAGTTTCCAGAAGAGTATTATTGTCATTTTAGCCTAAACTGCGGAGTGCTAATTTTGGCGTTAGTATTTTTAAATAGATTTTATACATTTTGACATTAAGATGAAAGCTTCAGGCAAGACTTCTGGCATTTATTTTTACATTTTTCAGCACATTAACAATACCATGCTTATATCTGATACAAAACAAGTCAAATTTGCATGTTTACTGCTTAGAGACCACACAGTGCTAGTGGCTAGCTGCGCTTCTATTCATGCTAATCCAACAAGAGGATGGAAAATATTTTAATGTTGAAGATAGTGTTCTAGTGCCATTAAATCACAGTAAATCATTCTGACAGTTAAGTATTATAATTGTCGCCATATAACATTGGAAATTTTCCCCAGCTGCCTAGGGCTTCAGACCTAATGATAGTTTTCTAATGAATGCAGGCAGTTGTGGATACAGTGGACAACTTGCTCAGGCCTGAAGCTCTGGAGTCCTGGAAGGACATGAATTCTTCAGAACAAGCCCACGCAGCCACAATGTTACTTGATACGTTAGAAGAAGGGGCTTTTGTCTTGGCTGATAATCTTGTAGAACCAAGTAGAGTCTCAATGCCCACAGAAAATATTGGTAAGTAAACTTCTTTTCAAGCAAAAGTTAAAGTGCTATGTATTGCTTTACGCAAAAGGAGGAAAATTACTGCAGATAGTGACATACTTTCTGAAGGCTGATCTGTGCGACATTGATGAAAAGGTGAGCACTCCAAAGCAGGAAAACACACCTTTCTGGTTTGGTTCATTGAAATTAGACTTCTTCTTTAGTATCATTAGTACAGTATAAAATGGAAAGTACTTGATGTTGCAAAGTTGATTTATCACTGAAAAATCCTTAGCAGAATGTATGGATATGAAGTGCTTAAAAGGCAGAGTATGGTTTTTTTAGAGGTACCTGCTTTCTGTAGAGCTGCAGAAAATACTGTTCTGTTAAATAGAAACTGTTCCTAATGAATTTAAATTACTTTTTTTGCAATGTACTGTGCCAGTTAAATATTTTAGGCACTCAACATAGGCCAAATGTTTATATTAAACATGACTGCCTTCAGGTAAAAATGTGTTCAGTGAACTACATCTCCCATAATTCAGAATAGCTATGCTCCAGAGACTGCAGAATAGCTGGAAATAGTTGGAGCGTAATTCAGAATTTAAGTGGTGACAGAGAAATGAAGGGGTTTGGTATTAAAGATGTGCAAATATTGTTGAGCAGGATGTGTTAAAGCAAAAATCATTGCTATGCATAAAATTAAAATTCCTTTGACTTCTTACAGAGATTAATGTAGTCTCAGTGAGGTACAAGGAACCTGAAAGTCTGCTAATATGCAGAGCACTAAGATAGGGACTTGGAATAGACTGCAGAAATGAGACTTTTCACGTTTCAGTGTCTGCATATTTGTAACTGTAGAAGATGATTCTGCCTATTTTTTAATTGAGTAGGAAGATACTGGGAAAGTATGGGGAAAAGTCTTACACTCTGTTATCAAAGGAACTGCACCAGTTGTTTTGAAGGAATGTGGTTAGAATCACAGATCTGCCTCAGGATGTACACAGGCAGTTCCATGGAGCTGAGTGGAGTCTGAATATTACTTCTTATGATAAGCTGTCTTCATGTCATCATAACACTTTCCTGATGCCATGCAAGACTGAATTCCTGGTGCACATATATGTATGGCTTGGAGAAAGAGAAGTCATTTCCTAATTTCACACCTTTTGTCAGTCTGTAGGTCAGACCTGTAGCTAGACTGGTTTAATACAACACAGATTGTGTCAACCAATTGTCCACTCTCACCTATATGATTTTTATCTACCCAAGGAAATCCAGCATTCAATGGTAATGCCATGAACATTTCCCAATATACAATGTGTTATAAAAGTAGTGCTTAAGTACAGCTGAGTGGCACCTGATTTTTCAATTTAAATGTTTCTTAGCAGAACTAATAAAATGGTTTACTATAAATATTCAGAATTAGATTCAGGAAAAAAATCAGAAATAATTTTTAGCTACGTATACTTATTTAGCTAAATACATGGCATACCACTAAGGTATTCTTTGCTGACTGTTTAAAAAAGTCTTTATGTCTAAATCAATACTTAAAGTTCTAAATTTGTCAGCAGAGGATACTGCATAGACATTACGATCTTCAAAACTAACATTTTTCTGCAATGTGTGCGTGGTATCTTTAAGTGGATGTTTTGTGGGCACAAATTTGAACAAGGTTTCATGTCATGTTATCACTACTAAAGTGCTGTCATTTTAGCAGTGTGCACTAGATTTAGTTAAAGAAGCTAAGTCTGTGTGATTGAAGCTTGCAGTACAAATCTGCCTTACAGACAGCCATGTGAGAAAACTAAATAAAGACTGGGGGAAAGATTGTCGTCTGGCATATTGTAATCTGGCCAAGAGACTTTCTCTGCATTCTCCTTTTTTAACGCTTTTTTTTTTTTTTTTTCCTCCCCCTCTGGTCTGCTTAGTTTTGGATGTTGCAGTGCTCTCTACTGAGGGCCAGGTTCAGGACTTGAGATTTCCTCAGGCCGGTAAAGGAGGCAACTGGATTCAGCTCTCTGCACGCACCATGAAACAGAACAGCAGGAACGGTGAGCCTTGGGCACAGAGCAGTGGAACCCCATTAACTTTTATAAAACCTACATTACCTGGTTAAAACATCAAAACAAAACACAACAAAGCTGCTCTGTGGCTTTTTCTCGATTATCATGGGTACCTGGTCGTTTTTCTTCAAATCCATAGCCTGAAAATACCTCTCAGTTTACTGATGCTTAATTGTCAATAGAGTACAGGTTGCTGTCTTTCTGTAGACCTCTGTGGGGTGATGATGGGCTTTTTTTTCTTTTGTAGGATTAGCAAAACTGGTTTTCATTATTTATAAAAGTTTGGGTCGTTTCCTCAGTACTGAAAATGCCACCATAAAGTTAGGCAGTGACTTGGCGGGGCGGAACAGCACAATCGCCGTCAACTCCCACGTCATCGCAGCCTCCATCAACAAGGAGTCGAGCCGGGTGTACCTGACTGATCCCGTGCATTTCACACTGGAACACATTGATGTGAGTTATGCTAATGAATTAATGGGAAGGTCATAAAATCAGCAAGAGAGAAAAGCAATGCAGAAAAATAACCTTTTTTTTTCCATTTGAATTTTAAATGTTGGACTAGGTCAGAGACACAAGTTAAGTCTACGAACATAAAATTAAATGAGCCTGGTTCAGTGATTATTAGAACTTAAGTGTATTCTTAATGAAAGCTAATTCAGTAATCAACATGAAAATGTAAATGACTAATTTGCTTCTAACTGAAAATTAACTCTTACCTTAATAGAAGGTTAGAAAATAACTGTTAAGATTCTTGATGGTTTGATGCACTAAGGTCTATTGACACTTTAACTTTTTTACATTAAATTTTGACCAAATTATGGAAACCTATATAAATTGTTTAAATTGCATTTATTCAGCAAAGAATAAAGTATGGTATCTTGGTTTGTTATACTTCAAATTTATATTTTTTTTCTTCATGGTATTTTTTTTTATGTGTTTCTTTGCTCTTAAGTTTGGCCCTTTCTCTTTTTTTGTCTCACATGGGGAAAGTAAACAATCGCTACTGTGATAGAGAAAATATGGTTAGATTTTCCTCTTTTTTTGCCTGGTTTTATAAATCTGGTTGGATTGTTTTTCATCAAAGTAGATAGGCATTGAGGAGTGAACTTTTTTGTAGTATCTGTTCACATGACTTTGGCCTGACCAAAGGTGAGAATCAAAGGAAAAAAATCCTATTTTCAAATTGTCAGTTACAGGAAAAATATCTTCAGAATAAATTCACAGTCCTAACTTTCCAGAAAGCAAAAATAGCTATAATGTACCATCCATGCATAAAATCGTAAGATGGAAATTGTAATTGTTTAAAATTGGGTCTACAGTAATTGAGACTGCACTTCAGAGTGCTTCAGACTATTAAGTCCCTTTTAAACTAGATGTCTTCCCTGTGCAACATAGTCCACAATTTTGCTGATGAAAAACTTTATTGTCCGAAACATGCAAAGTTTAATCTAAATTACCCTTTACACATATTAAACAATTGTTATTGCCATCTTATTGTGTAAAATCCTCATTTTATGTTATCCTTTTATCTCCCAGCCTGACAATTATTTCAATGCAAATTGTTCCTTCTGGAACTACTCAGAGAGGACTATGATGGGATACTGGTCAACTCAAGGCTGCAAACTGGTTGACACAAATAAAACTCATACAACGTGTGCTTGCAGTCATCTCACCAACTTCGCAATTCTTATGGCTCGTCGGGAAATTGTGGTAGGTAACGATGTTTCCAGCCGTCATCAGGGAACAAACTTAAAAGACTTAGCTTTAAATTTTTAGCAAGATCCAAAATTGCTGAAGTTTCTTTAGTATTTATAGCTCCTACCCACTCTTTCCTAAGCAATTTGCTTTCTGTAGCACTTTTCTGCCTCATCCATAAAGTTGCAAGCAAAATAACAGGGGAGAAAAAGCAAGGAAGGACGAGAGTCTTCTACAAGCCATATTTTAAAGTTACTGACCAACCTTACAACCATTTTATAGACTCTTCCTCAGTACAGATGGAGAGTATCTGTAGAAACAGCTGTGCCTGCTGTTCCCTGGAAGCACAAGTGCCAGCTCTCCTTAAAGACGAAGGTCAAGGAACTTCCATACTGATTGTTTAAACACCTCTTCATAGTCAGAAATTTTGTTGTCTATTTAAAACACTTCCTGGATGTCAGGAGGCCCAGAGCATGCAATATTTGCAGGGATATGGGACTTCTAATAAAGCCATTGTATTCAAAAAGGTCGCCTCAAAGAACTGAAGCAAGGAACCTCCTTTAGCTAAACATGAGATTGAAGCTGGAATCACATGTGCAGCATATTCTGCATTTTGTCCTGATCAGTGTGTAAAACATTGCTTTCTTCTCTGCTGTGGAGTTGCAGGTCTGTAGGAAAGAACATGTGCCCTCATAGGAAGTCCCAGGGAAAGCTCTCCTCTCTCTTTGGATCAGAGCCTAGTGGTACCTTTAAAATGTTATGTTTCTCTACTCATATTTCCAACCAGTCTGCAGTGAGCCATAGGAAAAGTAAAAATGCTATCTGATCTGGGTAAAATAGTCGCATTTTTCTCTCAGACCTGCTCCTCTTCTACTTATCCTGATCTTGCTCTTCTGGGAAGCTGACCTGAGACTGAGAAATTACTGAGAACATTTTGCCCATCTCATGTAATGAACAAGTAACTTTTCTGGATGCTACCTGTGAAAATAGGTTTTTGTTTATACTCATAAAGAGTCATATTAATTTTCTCCATTCTTGGTTATTTCTAGTACAAAGATGGAGTGCACGAATTGCTCCTCACTGTCATCACCTGGGTGGGAATTGTCATCTCTCTTGTTTGCCTGGCCATCTGCATCTTCACATTCTGTTTTTTCCGTGGCCTGCAAAGTGATCGTAACACTATTCACAAGAACCTTTGTATCAACCTATTCATTGCTGAGTTCATTTTCCTAATAGGCATCGATAAGACAGAGTACAAGGTAAGTTTTCTCTCTGTGTACTGATCTTGTTCTCTGAAATGACTGTTTGAAACAGATTTGAATTAAAACGTGACAACACTGACAAGTTTTCAGCATTCTCACACAGCAAGGCTGAAATAAAAGCTCAGCATGAAAATAAGATAGATATATTCATACATAGTATTTACATCCATCCAAAATATGCTTTTCATTTTCAGTTGAGAAACACTGACAATTAACAAAGCAGGTGGTTAGACATTTGAAAGAGGAGATGAAATTGAATGTTGACTATTAGGAACATGTATATGTTTTCTATGTATATTCAAATGTCTTAACAACTACTGACTACATTTATATATATATTAGTACAAAGCCTTTTCTATGTGTATACAAATTTTTTACACTTCACATTCAAGCAGGTATTTTGGTAGTATTGGTAAAATTAATTCTGATGTGATTCGTTGGGTTGAAATTTAATAATCTAGCATAGTTTCATCCAGAATTTGACCAATGGGGAGAGAATTCAGATTGATTTCTGTTACAACAGTAGAAATTTCCAAATTACAGCAGACAAAAATCGCTGGGCAGACACTTAATAATTTTAAATAAATAGTATCACATTATGCATAGAGAACCAACTGTTCAGGTATAGGATTATCTAAACTGTAAGTCCTAAAACCATATCAGTTTCAAAATTAAAAAGTTGCTTATAAAATTAAAAAGTCCTCTCTGTAATTGATGATTGGGAGACGAGGGCTGAATTTCTTTATCTTTAGTCACACTGTTCAGCTAATACATTTTCTGTACCTACTGAGCACATATTAGTGTTTTCAAATGTTCAGAGTACGTTTTGAGGTAGGGAAAATGTTCCTGATTTTGTGAAGGGTTTCTAATAGAACTATCTGCTGTTCTATTGCACACTGCTCACTTGGAGAGGTAATGATGTGAAGGTTTTGTGGTTTACATTTCCATTTCTCTCTTTCTTTGCAGATTGCATGTCCGGTTTTTGCAGGTCTCTTACACTTTTTCTTCCTGGCAGCCTTTGCCTGGATGTGTCTAGAAGGAGTGCAGCTTTATCTAATGTTAGTAGAAGTATTTGAAAGTGAATATTCTAGAAAGAAGTACTATTATGTTGCTGGCTACCTCTTCCCTGCTACAGTAGTTGGTGTTTCAGCAGCTATTGACTATAAGAGCTACGGAACAGAGAAAGCGTAAGTAATTGCAAGTGACCTGAGTGTTTTTCAAGTGAATAATTTTTTAAAGCCTATTAGCTGTCAGAGGGTCCCTGACAGACTAAAATACCATCTGAAAGCTTTATTGGTAAGAGAATGGCAATACTGTGCACAAATTACAATCAAGTCTTTTGTAATTCTCTAGGTTCAGGGGATTTCTACTCTACAGAGACCGATTCTAAATTATGGTCTTTCTTTTAACACAAAAGATTGACCTGAAACAAATTGAAAAAGTAAATAACTTCTTGTCCTCAGATGTATATTAAGCAAAATTTCTCAACTTAAAGTATCTGACAAGCCTAACCACCCAGTTTTAAGCTAATGCTTCATTAGATCTCTTTGTTCAGCTGCCCCTCTAGCTAGCTCTCATCCTCAATTATGACAGTACAATATTCCAACCTGTATGTTTTATTTTGATAATACTTTATCAGGCAAGTAGAGTGGAATTAAAATTAGCCACTGCCTTTTATTTACAAAAATACAGATATATATAGGAAGTGACAGAAGGTAGACACAAAACATATCTGAGGATTTGAGTTGCTGGAGGCATGAATTTGCCTTTCAGTAGTGTTTATTTTGTCCTTTGATGAAATTAGTTACAGAATGGGAAGATACTGTTGACTACAAGAAAGCTGCTTGATTTTGCTACTGATGAAAGACAAATAAGAGAATTCAGCAGGGAACTGGGCTGTATGAAAAATGAATTGCTAAGTGAAGTTGGCCCTAATAGGTTTACTCATCATTTAGTCTGGTATCTTATGTATTCTTTTTCTACTGTTCAACTCCCAGATGGGGCATTTTATTTATACCATATTGTTTTTCAGCAAAACATGGCATCTGAACATTTTCTCATATTCCTCAGGAGTGAGCACTTCACATATGATATAAAGTTAAAAGCAGATTTTGAAGATCACATGGGAAGCCTGCAAAAAATAGTTACTGATGTTAGTTTCATTAGTCCATGATAGCACCTGTCACCAAACCTTTTGACTGAAAGGAGAGCTTGTTTTGGTTTTGTTTCTCCTTATGTTAGTTATTCCTGATGATGTAGTTCCAGGTTCTGTCGTGTTGTTATACGGGGTTCATCAGAAGAGTTTCAGGTTAGGTGTTGTCCATGGAATAAGTGGTACTGGGCAATGTTCATCATTGTTTACTGGCAAAATGTTACCTTAAGAAGTGTTTTTGCGCTTTGCATTTATTGGACTGAGGCGCTAATGCAGCTTTTCACTTTTCATTCTCTTTTTTCCATAATAGTTGCTGGCTACATGTAGATAACTATTTTATCTGGAGTTTCATTGGACCTGTTACCTTTATTATTCTGGTAAGAACTTTGATTTTCCCTTTACTTTTAGGTTGCCTCACAGCAAAGTTAAAAAGATTTAAAATGTCATTCAATGCCATCCTTATTCACAAGACATTCCATGAAAATGTTTATAAGCAATTTGTAATGTGACCAATGGTTATATAAATACGTATAAATCTTTAAAGAGTGCTGACCAAATGATTAATTGTCAGAGCTGGGGTGGCACTTCAGCACAGCCATTTTTTCCTAATGGGTTGAATTCTGAAGGTCGTATTGACATGTGTAGTCATATGAAAGATCAATGAAGTACTAAACACAGGGGTTTTTTAAAAGGAACCATTATTATTGCTTTCAATTGAGTCACTACTGTACACATTCTAGAATTTAACTGCTAATTATCCGACATAATTATCTCAAAAGGATATTCTGATGCATTGGATAATTAAATAAATGTTATGTTCCATTACACTTACACAGTATTTGTATGTGTATTTGCATATGCACATTTTTCCATGACTACTTCTGTGTGTATTTGTGTTACGTGTAGTGCCTGTCAGACATAGGAGTTCCTCTTTTCTAGTGTAAATAACGAGCTGTTATGTAACCAGTAGAAAGCCTGTGCACATTCATTGCTGAAGTCACTGTGTGCCTGCACACCCATCTGTGCACCCACAGCTGGGTGCCCCCGTGTCCACTTAACACAGAATGTTGCATTCATTCATCAATTACCAGTTCTCTGAGCACTTCCAGGTAAAAAGCATTTAGTTATATGTCAACCCAGGGAGAAAACTTATTCCATTTATTTCAGACTAATAATATCAACACTACACACTGGAGGAATTTGTGAGGAAAGTGAATTCAAGATGTGCATTTTGGCTTTCATTTTGGTTTTCTCTGCTAGCTCTGCATCTTTGAAGCCTGACTATACTTGGGAAATATTGTAGAAGGCTGGTGCTGGGGACATGGCCCATGTACACAGAGAGCTTTTCTCATAATTGCTGACAGTTTGGAAGGATTAATTAATTTGTTTTCGTGCTTTTGAAATTTTAAGTAGTTGCATGTTCTCCTGCCATTTCACAGTAGTAGAGTTTGAAATGTTAACAGAATTTCAGTTCACTTGAATTTCCAAATTCAGGAATTGTATTTTTCCATATTCAGAAATACTTATTTTTCAGTGTGAAGCACATGCATCAGGCATAATTTTGAAATTTCTTTAACTTTTATAGATCTACATGCCAGACTTATTATTTCAGCACTTTTTGTACTGATAGTTTGATTATAGAAATTTGTATTTAAAAATGTGCCTGGGTATGTTTTGGTTTCCATTTACTCTGTCTATATCAAAAATTATTTGAATCCTTGAGTGGTCACTTAAGAAAAGATAGTTCTGCAATGTAGAAGTTGTTAGAGTTCATTGGCATATTTTCAAAGACATGGGTGTAGATGCCAAAACTTATGTGTGTGTGAGTTGAATTAGAAAAATTATAGTGTTTGTAAGATTTAAGTATAGACCATTTATTCTAAATACATTCAAATTAAATCATATGTCAGAATGATGGGGATTCTTATTTTAATTAAACCTACAATTGCAATTGAAAGTCTTAGAAAGATAGTATGCTCAGTAAGATAGGCAATATTTTTCAACATAAAGTTGTTTCTTGCAGTTGTTGTAATTATTCTGGAAATTGTTCTGAGTTTCATGCTACAATAGTTAAGTCACCTCAAGTCTGTTTATGTGGTGATAATTTTGCTTTTTGTTTGTAGCTCCTTATTTTATTGTTACTGGGGGTATTTTGCTAAGTCACCTATATTTCTCTCCCTTCCTCTAAAATAACATTTCACATGGGAAGCCTTGGGCTTTGCTGACAGCTTTTTCACTTCCTCATAACCAGGTCAGAGTGAGAATAGAGGTGAAGGACATTTAATCATATTGACCATGTACAGACATAGTTCACTATTATTTACTGGCCATGACATTATTATCCTCCAGCAAATCATTTAGACTGAGACGCAAAAGGCTTTTGGGAGCAGTATTCCCAACTTGAAAAATATGAAACAGCAGGTAGCAATCACAGCACAGTTCCTGGGAGTAATTCTTCTCTGGCAATTGCTTTGCCCTCTAATCGTCCCAGCTGAGAAAGCGAGAGAAACCAGAGGAAGAAGTGTGAGAAGTGTAGTGGCTGAAAAATAATATGTCATGTGCTCTGTAACCAAAGAGCTATATTTGTAGTGCAGCTTACTTAGTGTCAGTAGCATGTGAGAATTTCTCCTTGGTAAGCTTTTTGACATGTTGCTCAAATCACTTTTATGTTTCTCAGTTTAATAGTACTGTCAATGCACATAAACTCTTTTTCAACAATATTTAATTTAATTTTTTTTCTCTGAATTTATAAGCATTTGTACTTGTGTCTGTGCACATTTTTGCACAAAATGAGAATGGGAAGTATGAGGGGGAAGTATGAAGTTCCTCAGTACATCTTCTGAGGAACTTTTAACTTCACTATTTCTATAGCCTGTCATGCCTTTGGGCACCAGGGTTATTATATCTATGAGAAAAGAGCATGTAAGTAATGAGCGGTGGGAAACCATTAGTATGCCTGAAATGGTTTAATGAAAGCTTGGATCATGATACGTCAGGAGCTGTTCTTATCATTTGGACAGCTCCATCTGCATCTTTAATAATTAATTCAGTTCAGTAAGAGTTCAGTGTGCACACTCATTTAGAAGCCTTCAGAGAGCACCTCTCTCGCTGCCAGTCCCAGGGAGAAATAGGCTTCTGCATGGCTAAGAGCAAAGATCTGGAGATACAAGAGCAGTTTTAGAGCTGCATTTGCCAGGTAACAAAAGCTCCGGGGAGTTCAAAAAGGGTCAGAACATGTGCAGTTCAGCTAGGTTACTTCAGAGTGGTGTTTCTGTTCTTCTGTCTTATCGTATCCATGTCAGCACTGCAGGCTGTGTGGAATGAATTTTAAGCTGCTAAGCTCAAGGCGGACGTGATTCCATTGAGCAGGTTCATGGCTATGAAACAAACAGTGCACTTCTGTAATCTGTGGTCAGAAAAGCCTGAGCACTTTGACTGCTATGTAGATCCATATTCATTCATGTCCAAGGAACTGGTGGTGTGGGTTTAATTTAGCCAAAACTGTTGCAGTTTGCTTTTCCCAGCTCACAGATTAGTCTACCAATGGTTGCCTAAGCAAAAATTACTAAGATGCCCCATTTCATTAACATAGAATGTGTTAAATGTTCTCACCCAGGTTGAAGTATTGCTTACCAAAGTCAGTGGATGTACAGATGCACACATAACTTAGCTCCACATGTGAAAATGGACTGTATTTGTAAACTTATTTTTATAAATAATGTATTTATCTTTCTACAGTAAACATTTGATAAATGGTATTTATCTATTAGTCCCAGGGGAAATTTATCATAATTTTTGCAAAATCTAGCTTTATTTTTCTACTAATTCATTGTACCTGCAGCTAATTCCAATTGATTAGTCTTCTGTGCAGGTTAGTACACCCACTTTTTTAAAAAGTTAATTTGAGTTGGACACACCCCCTCTCTCAAAATTACATAGGTTTCAGGGGCCAGAAAAACAAATTTCCTACCTATACCTTCTTTCGTGTCCAGTTCCTTCTGATTTCCAAATGAGAAATGGCCATATGTGTGTTGCCTGTGAAAGAAGCATGATCTTCCAGGGTGCTGCATTTGATTATTACTATAAAAAGTCTTCATATTTTATAATTTAAAGTTGTAACTTGTTATTTTTTAATATATATCAATTGTCTTTCACTTTGTTCTATCCAATTACACTTGTCATATTATGAGATGACAAAGAGCTAGTATATTAGAAGATACTCTATTTTTTTTTTTGACTTTACACAATATTCTAAAACCAGGGTAGAGATTAAGCTAATCCTCTATCCAGTATGCAGTCTCTTCCGGTAGACAGTAAGTTTTAGAAACTAGATCAGAATCAAGTATAAACATAAATTAAGTACTAGCAATTCAAATTTTTGCTTACTATTACCAGCTAATGTTTTTATATGTTCTTTGATATCATAGCAGAATCTTCAAATCCAAATCTGATGCCTGACCAGACTCTTAATTTCTTATTTTTAGCCTTTGAAAGAGTGTTGGTCTGATTTGCAGACGTGCAGCATGAGAGAGATTTTACAGATTTGATTAAGGGTATAATTTTAGGACTGTTTGAGATGTATACATTGTGCATCTGTGTGTGTGTTTGCACAATGTATTTATATTTTCATTAGCACTGAAGAAGAGGTTCAGCTGCACATTTTGGCTTATCTGGGATGGATGCAGGCCAGTTGTCAGGATGAGGCCCAGCAGTCACTAACGATTTATATTACATGAAGTGATGTAATGCCACCGTTGTCAGAGGCCCATTTTTTCTCTTAGAAGATTGCTCTTGAAAGTCCATCTTGCCATTCATGCTGGCCTTTGTATGACCTCAGAGTACTGCATGCTTGTGGTGAACATTCTTCTTAAAGAAAGGTGTCCTACTCAGGCCATCTGTCAAGCTTGGAAAACATCTACAGATTCATGTGCTTAGATCACTAATAGTTCAGTCCTCACAGAAACAATTCAGGTTGAAAGGGGCTTCAGGAGATCTGTGGTCAAGCCTTCTCAAAACAGGCTCAGCTCTGAGCCAGACCAGATTGCTCAGAGCTGAAAAAGCTTTGCTTGTACAAATAAACACAAAAGTCCTAACTTCTTCTCCCCCCCTAGTATTTCTCACCAAAGAAAGTTATTCGGCTATTCCTTATAAAAGCAATTATTTTCCAGCAAGTTCCCTTCCCTCACTGCTTAGTATCTTTCATGAGAAAAAAGAAAAAAAAAGGCAGGAAGCCCAAAATCTTTAACTCATGAGTTCCTCCAAAACAATCAATTTCTAGATGAAAGACAGTAAGGGAACCAAAAACAAATCTATAGAAAGGTTTGTTTACAATATCTGTAAGCTGGCAAAATAGGTTTTTTATAATGATATAATGTGTAACAGAGATGCCAGCATGTTAGAACAAGTGGTAAACCATGGTCTTTTGACTGCTGAAACTGAAAACTATGCAGTATTTCACAGTGATGGAGAAACAAGTGTCATATGCTTAGTTGTCATAGTTACTTTGTCTTCAAAGTACAGTATTCTTCCTTTTTTCTTGGAAGGACTTTTTCAGCTGCTATGATACGGCACTATTATTTCTGTGGGCTGGTTTTGTGGGTCTGTACCTAAATTACAATTAAGGTGTCACTTAAGAAACTGCTTGGTGCAGTTGTTCCCTGGTTCAGAAAGGATATATACCCAGACAGAGCTGACTACCTCCATAAAACCTGTCTAATACAGTGGAGCTTGGCTCAATCTCTGGGGTGAGGCCATGTCTGCTTACATGTCATCAAAGGAACCTCAGTACGTGAATACAAGGTTTTATTTGTCATGTGGCGAACCAGCACTTCAGTTGTACAAAGAATCAGAGGATGAAACCATCTTGTTTCATAAAGCAGTCATTTATGGGCTAAGCCATATCTATGAATTTTTGATCCAAGAATGATGATGCTGGTGCAATACAAGATAGTCCAGGGTAGCTATTTAGGCAAGGATTAGCTTCCAGCTGTGCTGTAAATACTATTCTGAACTGGACTGTGCACTCCCAGATGCATAGGTTGCAGCCAAAGTTGATGTACATGTTAGGATTGGCACAGGGCATGTGTCTTAGCTCTTAATCTGTTTGTTTTCACAAAAAGCAAATTGAGGTTGCATTTTTTAAGCAGGCTGAAGAAGTTCATGTTATGTCAGCTACCAAACTGTGCAAGAAACTTTTTTAAATGCAGAAAAATAAAGTCAGCATCCAAAGAAATGGAACTGAGGGTCAGGTCAGGTGCAGAGCCCTTGTCCTGTCTGGTGCAAAGGCGGCCAGGGAGAGAAGCAACTTGTTTTCTCATGAAGTTTCCCAGTGGAGTTACGCCATACAATGGAAACCTAGATAAGAGGAAGAGATCACAGTGATATAATGAAATGGTTTTTCTCATCTGGTTAGTCATTTCCTGTAAGAATCATAAAAGATAATCACCAAGATCATGAATTATTGACACTTCTATTACATTTTGCAGCAATGGAAATATGCTTAACCTATATCATGTACATACATCAGCTTAAAGGTTAAGTATTTTCAGTCAGTTCTTGAAACACAAACAGAAATCATTCATAAAAGCTTATTTTCATTATTTATATCACAAACACTTTTTTCTATTAATCTCAACATACAATTGTAAAAATGTTATACTTTGCATGATAAGGTCAAAAGTTGCCAGACACTTTTCTGGTGTTGAGAGCTGCATTATAGTTCATGCTGTCCATTCTGATTTTGAGACAGCAGCAGAAGTGATTACATGATTTCCCATAGCAGTAGGAATTATTTCTATACTACATGTCTTATTAACAGACTCTGATCAGAGCCTTCAAAATACTCATCTTTTCAAGATTAAGACCAGCTCTTTGTTAGGGTTTCATTGACATTTCTGCCCACGGAGGCAGAGCTGCAGGAACACTTCTGGCATGAACTGGTATCCCAAATGTTACAAAAACTGAAGATTTTTAAGCTGTCTCAAACCAAAGGCTACCCAAATTGAGGGACTGGGTATAATCATGCTCCATCAGTAACCAGTTGCAGATATATATATAAGATTATAAGAATGGGGTCCTCTATCTAATTTATGTGTTACAGGGATGTCCAAGCATATTCTTCCATCTTCTCTTGGCTTTTGGTCCAGCCACTTAGTGTGGGCCATTGTAGTAGTAGATAAGGATGTGTGTCTTCTCCCTGAAAGGACATGGCTCTTTCTGGTTTCAGAGATACAATTTTGTCCGACTTGTCTGTGCGATATAGGACAGCACAAACTAATTACTGAAATTAATTGGATACCACTTTTCAGCCCATATTCTGCAGGCACCCTTGTATTTGGCTTGCCTGTGCTTTTCACAGGCTTCGAAATCGATAGGAGAAAGGAACCCAATACCTTTGATATCTGTGATTCTGTTTTACAATAAGAAAATGATAAAACATTTCCTTCAGTGTCTTTCCGGGTGTTGCCTGTATGAATGGCACAACAAGAATAAGATGCCAAAGTCCTTCAAGTGGCACACACAGTCTCGCTTCGACAGAATCCAGACTACAGAGGGAAAGAGGGCAGCAGGAGGGTGCACCACCAGCATATGTCTATGGCACTGTTAAGTTTGATGCATTTGCTACATCTTTGTGTTTCTTTTTCTTTTTTTCCCTATTTTTCTTTTTCTCCAGTTACATTTAATCTCTTTTCAAGACCCCAGTAGGATTTGTGAGAACAAAAGGGAATTTTAAAAAAAAAAAAAAAAAAAAGGAGAAACCAGCAAAGGTGAAAAACATTTCAAAAGCAGGATGGGGTGATAAAAAGACAACTAGTATAGCCCAGTAAAGGGGTGACCATAGTCCTCAGAGAGTGAGATGGGAAACAGAGCCAGAGGTGACAAGTAAAGGTGGGCAGATGATGAGCACAGCATGCTGGAGGACAGAGCTAGACTGACAATGGCCAAGTGTTGGACATGAGTTAAATATGGTGGTTCATGATGATGTGGTGCATTTGGGAAATTAGGTGAAACAAGGACTTCTAATATTTTTATCCTCTCATTCTTGTTTGCAGTCACCATTTGAAGACCATCTGATATAGTTACCAATTTTCACTACTTACTTGGAAATAAACTACAGGGTTTTTGTTTAGCCTATAACATCATCATTATTCAACCTATTACGTGAAGTAGTTTAATTTCATTCTTATCTGTTTTGACAGCTGAATCTTATCTTCCTGGTGATCACATTGTGCAAAATGGTGAAGCACTCAAACACTTTGAAACCAGACTCTAGCAGGTTGGAAAACATTAAGTAAGTGCTTTGTGTTCAAGTATGAGAACTATGATTATTTTCTGATTGCTGAACTGATTGAAAGCTACTCTCCATTAGGAGCACATGCCATTGTCTCCCAGCAACTGCAGATGTCAATTAGAAGCAAAAAGAGCCAATCCTGCTTTCGTCACATTGTTGCTGTAATGTCACAAACGCCGGTCAAAATTAGATAATTTCAGCCTGGAACTAGTGTCAAGAAACTGTTTCACGGAAATGCCACAGCACTGTAGTAATTTCATTTGCATTTAAAATGCAGCTCAAAAATTATGTTCCTGTTTGCATGGCTGATATGATTATATTAAGTTTGTTTTGTTAAATGACTTTCTGATTTACGGATTCTGAGCAGTTTCTACTCGTTACCCTGTTCTCCCAAGAGAATTGACTCTATTATTATTGTTAACTTGAAGATTATCTGCTGTTTTCATGTTAATTTAACAAATGTTTACTTTATCATGGTGTTTTACTGTAGTATCCCTTTTGCAGAGTAATGTAAGTTTTATATAACTAACAATGCTTTGGCAGCTTTTCGCTTCTTTAGATAGCTTTTTACTGTATTCTGTATAGCTTTAACGTTGTATTCAAGGTTTTTGTTACCAACACGGAAGGGATGGTGCAACTTTCTAACACTGAGGGTTGGATGTGAAAGGGTCTTACAGATCTGCTTTGAACGTTGGAAATGGCAAAGGGAGATTTTCAGTAAGGATAACATTGTGAACTAGATGTTCTAGATAGGTCAGTATCAGCTTCATTGCATGTTGCATGAGGAGAGAGAGAGCTAATCTTTAGCATCTCTCTCTTTTCTTCCTTTTCCTCTTTCTGTCTTCTCATCCACACCAGTAATTACCGTGTTTGTGATGGCTACTATAATACGGACTTACCTGGGTAAGATAGAACCCTACATTAACAAACTTCTAGCATGATTTTTAACTTTACAAACTCGGTCATATTGTGGATTTCCCTTAATTTTAATTAACTATTTTTGAAATACCTGATTTGCTAAAGACTTTTAAACTATTATAATGCCTTTATAATTTTAAATTGCTTGCCTCTGCATTTTGAATTTCCTAATTTTGACTAATTTTTATAGACAATTAAAAATGCTCTTATTAATTTCTGTTTCAATTCTGTCTAATAATTTTGTTTCTCTTTTCTGCTTATAATGCTTTCTAGCTATGAAGATAATAAGCCATTTATCAAGTAAGATCATTAGTTAGATGTGGAATTCACTGACTAAATTCCCTTTCCCTTTCATTCTGTGCTGTTTGCTACAATTCCTTTCCTTAACCTATTCATGATGGAATCTTTTTAGATTGTTCTGTAAAGCAATATCCATATTTTTGTCGCATTTCAGCAGGGTTTCTTCATGCGGAAGTTACATCCTCTAGCTTCAGTTTAGCTGAGTTTATCAAAGCATTAACGATTTGGGCTCTAGGCTTTTAATCTGCTGTTTAACCTTTGTGCATTTGTGTTACATTATTTAGTGTCATATGGCAGCACCACTGTTTAAAATCTATGGTGTGATTAGTGGCTAAGCCAGATTTATCAATCTCTTCTCTAAAAGCAGATAAAGCAATGGAGTAGCTGGGGCTTGTGCTATACTTCTGCATTTCAAAATAGTTCTGACATCCTATGCTGTTCTTGAGAAAGACAAAGGTTATATCTACTCTTGCTGTTTTCACTGGAGTCTAAGAGTACTAAATGGAATTGTTCTTTCTTTGATAGATAAAAGGTTAAACCCAAGGAATTTTTACATTTGAATGTGAAACTAGTAAAAGTCAACTGCAGGAACTGAAATGTTAATATTGGATTTGGCGAAGTACATTCTCATAAGTAATGTTACTAAAATTAATTTTCTTTTACAGATCCTGGGTCCTGGGTGCATTTGCTCTCCTGTGTCTCCTTGGCCTAACATGGTCATTTGGTCTGCTGTTTATAAATGAGGGGACCGTGGTGATGACATATCTCTTCACAGTATTTAATGCTTTCCAAGGGATGTTTATTTTCATCTTTCATTGTGCCCTTCAAAAGAAAGTAAGTTACCAAAACCACAGATGAATGTTCCCTAACTCCTTAGAAATGCCACACATAATTCTTAAGAAAATAGAGATAAAATTAGCAATGTGAATTTGAAGTAGTTTGAGGAGGGGACTAGAATTCCAGAGCAGTTCTTGCTGTATGTCCTAGTGGGAGTCATGTACTTGCTCTGTGACCCAAGCAGGTTTAACATGGATGCAGCATTTCCAACCTGGGCTCGAAAAGTTGTGAGGTTTTGTGAAGAAAATTACAATAGAAAATGTACTGTTTAACATTGGTAATGTGGTACATGTTAGCCTGGACTTAGAGCCAAAAATCTTTTATGTCCACATGAAACAAGTCCTGCCTTTGCTACAGTGCTGCAAACAAAGGATCAGTTACGATATCAGCCCATGTCATCCTGGAAATGCTCTTCTTTTCACAGATCAAGGCAGAGTACCTCTCCTGAGATCCCATTAAGATGCCACATAAAGCTGTGGGTGATAGGCAGGGATTGTACTATGTGTGCTTGTTCATTACAAAATTAAGTGGGATGTAAAAATTAATTTTATTATGAACTTTGACACACCTTAGAAAAAAGTAGTCATTAATGCTAGACAGCTGCTAACAGGAATAGTTTTCTGAAGATGGAAATGATGCCAGCATTACTACTTTTTTTCCAAGTGTTTGCCTCCCCCAGAAATCCCAATAGCTTTGTGCTCTTCACTGGAGCCTCCCTCTCGAGTGGGATGAGCTAAATTAGTTCTGCTCCCCTTCGCTGGATGAAAGCAGAAGGGTCCAGAAGGAGCAGGTCTGCTGGAAGGAGAGAAAGACAGAGAGAGACAGAATGAGAAAGCTTGAAGGGGAGAGAGGAGCAAACAGGAGAGAGGGAAAGTGAAGGGCACAGCTCTGTGGGACCTTTTTAGGGTTCCCTGCACCCCTTCTCTTCCCCAGAGGGTGGAGATTGCTTCCAAGGATGCTTTAGAGGTGCTTTAATGAAGAGTGCGTGAAAAACCTGACAGCCTTTGTTAGAAGGCAAGACAAATGGAAGTAATGAGAGTTGAGAGGAAGGGTGAACATCAAAAAATCCCACCCAAAAAAACCTACCATGAAATGCAGTATGTCCTACATTTGGAAATACCCAATTTGCAATGTTTAGATTCTAAATATTTTTACCAATTTTAGGCTGGAGACCTAGCAATTATTAACTCCCATTATAAGTAGCTCACCAGAGACATAATTAACTGATATTTATAAGATAGTTTGAGACCATTGGATAAAGTGTTGTTGTGTAAATACAAAAATCCTATGCTCAAGTTCTCAAATGTACAAGCTGTAACATTACCAGCATCTCTAAATTTGGTGCAGACAATGGCATTCAGAGGTGTTTTAGGAAAAGACCTGGTAGACAGAGTTTTACCCAGATGAACATGACACTCCTCTCATTTGGAGAGAACAAAAGCACACTTAGAGAGAACATTGAGCAGAAGAGAAGAAGATAGGGAAGAAAATGCAAATATTCTCAAAATGCAAATAGTTTCTAGGTTAGGGTTTCATATAATTTTTCCCTTTTTACTATTTGCATTGGACTTGAAAATCAGAAACAGATTCCTTTTTTATTTCTTTTTACAGCTGTGCATTGTTTTATATAAAGTGGAGTCAGCAAAAAGCAATATTAAAATACCAGTCAAGTGTGAAAAAGCATAACCTAGAGCAATAAGATTTATACCTGAAAGAATGTTAAAGCTGCCATTTAAGATTTTTAAGTGTCACTGCCTTTGACTGGATAGTGTCCTATCCTCTGTCTGCATAGCTAATGTAGTCTTTTTATTCTGTTATTACTACTTGGTCACTAAATTGAACAGAGAAATAGAATTGTGGAAGTGAAAACTGTTATGTTTCCAGTTCTGACGAGATGATAGTGCTGTTGCTTCCATCAGTTTCCAACAAGCTATAATTTAGAAATAATGACAGTGGAATGCACAGTCCTGACAGATAATGTACATTCACTGCAATACAGGCATTAGGCAAAACCAGCCCTGGAGGGCGGTATTTGGGTAAAACTACAGTTTTGATTGCTATTGTCTCTATTGTGTAGTGGTTTAGAGCATTTAATATCCATTAGTGTTCAGGAATGTATTTTCTTAGGTGTTATACCATCTAGTGACGATGTATATAGACCTACATTTTCCAGATTACAGGGTTAAAAATTATAATTCTAAGTTGTTTCGTTTCTGTTTTCATTCTTTACATCTCTTTTGTGCTGATATAGATAGTGGTTGACTTAAAATATATACCATATACTTTTATAAAAAGCTAAGTTATTGTGTGTAGCTTGAAGTTAAAGCACAAATTACTCAACTTTTCTTCAACCTTGTGGTTTATAGAAACATAACAGTATATATTCTATGAGTAAAACTCCTGTTGAAAACAGCACATTACGTATGTAAATCCACACTATTAATTTTTTGCATTTTCTCCTCTCCTCTTTTTGCATACACATACAAAACCTTCCGGCTTATATATTCATAGGTCAGGCAGAATTTCCAGATTAGCTGAAATCCTGCTTTTCACAGAAACTCATGAGTCTCATTGATGTAGAAGAGACACTTAAATTCCCATGTAATCTGGTGAAAGTTTTATGAATTTAGACTTACACATCTATACAAATTCTATCCACTGTGTCCTTTCACTGATGCAGTCTTGCTGCCAAGACATGCACATGCTCTTCTGTTATCCGAAAATAGTAGTCAGTGGAGCAGTCATGGAATATAAGAGAATTAACTGCTCTGTAAAATGATCCTGATTACTTCTGTAGCAATTTTTATCACACATAACAAAACTAAAATTTCTAGTAGGTCACTGGAAACAGAAGGTGAATAAATGCAGCCCAGGTACTGGAGTCATTAATTAGTTTTGCTGCTCTGTCAGAAAAAAAATAAACATAGGTATATTCAAATTTCTATATTCAACAAAGACAGGATATAGAATTTTATGTTTTGGTGCTAAAAGTGAAAGGTGCTTCATTCCCAGCCCGCATGGTTCAAAACGTGACTGGAACACTGACAAGTGCCTCCACCAGCATAGCTGGAGCTGTGCCTGCAGCGGGGCAGTGGTGTTTGTGAGCTCTGTTCACACCAGAGCAGCTGGGACCATCTGAAGTAGCAGCTGGATGAGTTACACAGAGTAAATCTATATGAAAATGTCTTTACAGGCATTGCAAGTTTTGCACTTTTTATTGGAAATCATCACATAAGAGGCAGTACTGAGCAGTGCTCAGCCCTTCTTACCTTCTAGGATGGGAAGACAGGCTTTCTGTAAGCTTTCTGCACCAAAAGCTTTTATAAAAACCACTATTTTCAGCCAGCATTCAATTCAGGTAAACTTAACTATATTAATCTACATTATGAAAATGAAATAAAAATAATTCTATAACTCAGTAATAATTATTCAGGGACATCTCTAAGAAGCGTGTGTATACTTTGAAAATAATTGGTTCAAAACTCCTGGATAGCTGCTAATACCACCACTGAGTAGGGAGAAATATGTGCTTTTGCTAACAGCCAGCAATTCAACAGGCAAGAATTATCTATTTGCTTGAAAAATGAGTAGTTTCAATGCAAGGTTCATGTGTTTTTGCCAGCAGATATTTAAGACTATTTTGTGTGCTAAGCATTTTTTTTTTCCCCATAGGTACGTAAGGAATATGGGAAATGCTTCCGACATTCCTACTGCTGTGGAGGACTTCCAACTGAGAGTCCCCACAGTTCAGTGAAGGCATCAACAACGAGAACAAGCGCTCGCTACTCCTCTGGCACTCAGGTAACAAAGATTTTGACAGCATCTTTTAATTACCTTATTTATGAAAAGCCTACTGAGATGTCTTCCAATCAGAAGGACTAATTGTCTTCTCATTATTGTCACTTCGATGGTAAATATGTACTTCTGCACAGTAGAATTATTTCTTTTTAAACATTTCCTTTTACTTTGGTCTAATACAAACACGTTTTTTTCTTGTAATTATAGGCTGGTTTATAGGAAAGTTTATACCATCATGTTTCACTTAAATGAAGTATAATAAATTAGAGTTTTAATAAAAAAAGAAGGGATTTTCACTATGTGCTAGAAGAATGGTTTACTTTAGGCTAAAATAAAAAGAAATATTCTACATAATGGCAAAGGAATAGGAAAAAATCTTTTCGTAACCTACTATGCTTTTGTCTTGCTGCTTTGTGTTAACAGAGTCGGATAAGGAGGATGTGGAATGACACTGTGAGAAAACAATCAGAATCGTCTTTTATCTCAGGTGACATCAACAGCACTTCAACACTTAATCAAGGTCAGTCACTGGGAACATTTCAGTTTTAGAATCCATAAATTTAATACAGATCTTATATCATTTAACACAGAAGAATTGAAAAGAATGTTTAAAAAAAAAAATCTGGAACAAATGTTCTCTAAAAGCAGAGTTTTAAAGTTATCTACCAGTACTTCTGAAAACCATGTTCCCTTAACTGGCCCCTGCTATAGAAGTTGAATTCTTCAATTCATGGGAATGTATTTAAATTAGTTTCATCAATAATTTAGCTTGAAAGCAAGATCATAATTTTAAATCTTTCCTAACCTTTATAGGTTAAATCTGAAATAGAAATATGAGTGCAGTTACATTTTAATGCATATTTGACTGATTTTTAGGTGCAGAAATTTTCCCAGTGAAATCTAATTGATATCATTTCTATGCAAAAGATGTCTGTAAAGCATTTATCTTTTCTATTTCAAAGAGCATCATATCTGTAACATGGGATAGAATCCAGATTTTCAGGCACAGAGAAGTCAAAACTCGAAACTTCTCAGCTCAGACAAACTTTGAAATCTGTAACCTCATTCTCATGTCCAGGTAGAAGACAAGGGTATTAACCAAGATATAGATTGTCCCTCCCTTTCTCCCCTTCCCCCTGTGTTTTTAAGGCAGTTTGAGCCAGCAGTGGAGAGAGGACTGCTCTGTGCAAGCCAGGTTTGAAGCCTGTTCTTCTGCTCACATCCTTAAGTGAAGAGCAGGTAGCCCTGGTCTCATTGCAACCTGTTCCTGCTCAACTCAGAAAGTTTCAAACAGAAAATTCAAATTCAAGATTTGATAGCAGGGACATGTAATTAACTCACATTCTTTTTGGGAGTAAAAATTGTGGTGTTTGCAAAAGAAAAGGTATCAGAAAGTATGATTCTATTTTTGCTATTTGTTGTATAGAAAGTGGGTAAGATGTGACTCGCTGCTCCTCCCACCCCTCTTATGAATCCTGCATGTTCTTCTGGCAAAAATCAAAATTAAGTAACTTCTAGGTAGAAAATGTATATTTTTTCATGTCCCCTCCAGTGTCTTTTTAAAGTTCCAAAAATACAAGCCACATAAATTTTGGTATTTACCCTAATTTGCTGTCTCTGACTCCTGAGGTTCTCTCTAACTCTGCGGCTCTGTAAGTTAATTCAGTGTTGAGCAGAGATCTTAGAAGCTTCTCCATGTTTCAAGTTCCAGGCTCAAGTCATGGTTCTGCCATGATTAGAAAAATTGGTATCAGCTCTATTGAGTTACAATATTGTCACTATCTCAGGGATACATACGTATAAGGGTAGTTTAGTAATTAATGACAAGTATCATTTTTCCTTTGAAATAAAAATCAAGCTTTTAATCAAGCTTTTTTTTCTTGTGGCAAGGAAATTTGGGTCGGAAAAAAGTCTTGACTGTAAATTACAGATAATAATTCTAACCAAGATTAAACATGATAAACAGAAAAAAACCCAAGCAAAATATATTTCAGTTATTATTTCTAGTAAGAAGCATTTTTCAATGGAAAAAAGCCATGATAATTTTTTTAATCACTAATACAAACTTTCAAATAAGATTTGCATAGTCAGAAAATAATTCTCTGAGTGTTAGAAATTCCTGCTCATTTCTGCTACTAAGTAGCTTTGGGAGTACAGAAGCATTAATATTCAAAATATATAATACCATTCCTTGCCAAATAAAAATATTTATACTATAAAATATAGCTGTCTCTTTAGTTGTCCTTGGGTCTCTAATACACTGATCCTGATGTACTGCTTTGAAAAGTAATGCAAAAGAAACTTGAATTTTATCTTATTGAAATGTTTAAATGAATTTTTAAATCACAGTATTTTGTGTGGGATTTTTTGTCATTATTCCAATCCATTTTTCTTGTAGTAGCTAGAAATCAGAGATTGATTGACTTTTTAATAATTTCTCAAAATACACTGAGGTTTTTTCTGGTTATTCTGAGAGTTGTTTAAATGGTGTTGAATTAACATGTAAATTTGGTTTAAAGAAGTCTGTTCATGTAATATTTTTCTTTGTCTTACATTGTTTGTAAACTGATAGTTTAAAGAAATTTGTCATTCAAGGAATTCTTTTTTAAAACCTGGCAGATAGATTTGCAGCATGAATGTCCCAGGAGAAAATGTGAATGCTCTGATTTCTTAGAGCAAATATTTTGCTTTCCCTTCAGCATGCATACTTTTGCATATACTAAGATATGTTTCTTGCAATTTGTCATCCACTGTCTGTTTGAAAATAGCAATTCCCTTCCTCTATCTCTGTGTTTTTAATAAAGTGAGTAACAGCTCTGATCCTGTCATAAGAGGTTTTTCAATACCTTTCAGTTTCAGAAATTCAGTTCTCTCAATGCTGGACAGAAGTGTTCCATACGATCATTTTTAAAGTTCCAATAGCTTTATGCAGTACCTTGATCTCTAAACATTTAATTGCTACTCTTGTGTAACAGTGATTTTATATACATTAGTAAATATCACTTTCACTAGCTGCTTGCTTTGGGGATTTGGACAGCACCCGTGAATTACTGGAATCTAGCTGTATTTTCCTGCTCCCATTTCAAATACATAGCTCAAATACATCCAGAAATTTTCAGCTGAATTACATTTTAGAAATTCTATGTGATTCATGATGAGTGAAAAGTTATTTTTTATTGAAATTGTCAGGCTAAAATTAAGGAACTGACATTTTCTTTTCTGTTTCTTTTGCTTTAGGAATGACTGGCAATTACCTACTAACAAACCCTCTTCTTCGACCACACGGCACTAACAACCCCTATAACACATTGCTCGCTGAAACAGTTGTATGTAATGCCCCTTCAGCTCCTGTGTTTAACTCACCAGGTGTGCTTATATTTCCTGAATAAACCGCTTTTCTTGGCTCGCTCCAAATTCCCTCTTTTCCCTAGACAGAAACTCAAGTTGCAATACCCCAGCCATACAGTCTGAATTTCTGAAATAAATCAGAGAAATACAGTGTTGCCAATGTCAGCTTGTAAAACTGCACTATATTATAGTAATGCCTTTGCCCTAACAGTATTTACCAGTAATTATCCATGTTTTTAACACAGGTGGCATAAATCTTAATATACTATTAAAGGACTGACACCACATGGTCCGAGAGCCCATCTTCAAGATATATATCACTTAGAGGTATCATGTCTATGCAATATAAGGTTGACTTTGAAGCTTGCTGAGAAAATCCTGCTTATGGAATGGATTAGATACTAAAGCAGTGCAAGGCATCTTGACACCTTTGGATACCCCGGCATAGAAAATTGTATCCAGCATCAAACAGATGTAAACTATAGTATAGTGCAGCTTTATGGGAGATCATTTTCCTGTAGGAAAATCTTGGTATTAAAAGTTAGAACAGTTTAGTTCTGTCGGAATAAAGGATGTCATCATTTACCTAACATTTTGTTGTTACATTATCTACTTGCTTTAACAATGTTGCAATTCATCAGTAAATACCTTGCAGATACTGTTTGATGAGTCATAAGATCACTTTAGTGTAACTGGAACGATATATTTTTGAAAAAGAGCTCATAAAACCTTGTTTCCAGTTTTTATTTCAAGTTTCCTTTTTAACTGAACTGTAGTTTCTATTTTCATTCTCTTGTTTTCTTACTTTCCTTATGCTTTCCTCTAGCAACCTACAGAGAGACAAGTATGGGAGTAAAACTTAACTTTGCCTATCAAATGTAAATTTTTTCAGCATGATTTTTAATGGGCACAATTAAAACATAACTAGCGGTCATGAAGTAGACTCAGCAGGCAAGTGGTTCACAATTTGCAAATGAAATGTTTCCACATTCAAAAAGTACTTGCATACTGCTTTTTGGGAAACAACATGAGGTCTGTAGCAAACCCTATTGGTAACACAAGTTATGCAATGCTGAAATAATTTGCTGTTTAAAACCAAAGCAGTGTCATGCCAAAATGCTTAACAATTTACTTATATTTTTACATTTCTACAGTAATCTTGCTACAGGCTATGAAAGATTTCAAATTAATTACCTGACCATGGGCAACAAAATTTGCCTCGTCAAACCAATTTGAATATATTCTAGCATGCTTAACTCTGCAGTATATCATAGAAAACTCATTTTGGATTATCAGATGTATTTTGATATCTCTTTAGCAGAGGAAAAGAAAATTAAAATTACAGAATTAAATCACTTTCATGAGGGAAATGAATCCAGCATGTGGTCCATGTGTTGTCTACTTTTATAAATGCCATATGTTCTGCACAGCTAAATCCATTGCAAGAAAAGCCTTGGAACACACATGAAATTGCAAAACTACAAAGTTGTTTAATCAAAGCTTAAAGAGACCTTTCAAACAACCCTCATCACTGTTAAAATCAGTACACATGGAGAAGAGTTAACAATAACAGAAATGCAAAATGACTTGCAAATTGCTCAGAATTTATTTGGAAATTATTACTCTTATTTTTTTAAAGTTGAAGACAAAAATCTTTTCATGAGAAAATACAATTACTTTTTAATTGAAAACAATATTTCTAGAGATTATTGAATTTTCTAGGATAAGCTGCAGCTTTAATTATGAAAAAAAAACTCCACAAAATGAGAAAATGTAAAATCTTCTTCAAAAAACTTTTCCCTTATACTCCTCCAAGCCTTGCATATTATGCAGCAGCCTCACAGTGGTCAGTCTCATTTCAGTAAAGTCACTTCATTCTTTCTTTACTTCCAGACATATCTGTAGATAAAGTGCTTTTCTAGGAATGCTCTAACCATCTGATTTCCATGGTCCAGACTGTTTAATTTCTTGCCAAGTTTTTTTTCTTTCTTTCTTTTCCTTTGCTTGGGAAGCACTGTGCTGTCATAGTTTACATGTCTTTGTGTCTATAGGAAAACCTTTTCTTTATCAAGTTATCGGGAAAAAAAGCCAAAACCCAAAGCATAAAGACTTTAATCATCATAAAACTTCATTTTTCCCCCTCTTAAACTCCTTCTCATGTTTCCAGCAGACTTACCCAATTTGTCATTCCCTCAACAGTTATGAAATATCAGCCATGGCTGATTTCCTCTTCCCATTCCACAACTAATATTTATTCTTTGGTTTAATTTCTGTGACCCATACTTACAGAAATTCCTAACATTTCTGCATTTGACTTCCATGCCCATGGTAACTGTGGGCCTAACTCTTAATTAACTATTCTGGTTCATTCAGCGCTGTCACTGTGACTGATGCAGACTGCAGGCAAACTTTGACCTTTAGGAGCCTGGGGCCATTGTTGGCAGGCAGAATATTAGTGAAAAAAGATTACATTAAGTGGGAAAAGAAAAGCTGTTATTGCTTAGTAATCTAATTTGCTGAACCCTTGCTCTGACTAAGTTGCTGAGAAGCTCAGTAATTCTTCATCATGTTACAATAAATCATTTTACTTTCTTTTATATATCAGCTACTCTTAGGCCAGATAGCCTGAGCAGACAGACATGATGTGAGTTGTCCAAAGTGAGTCATTCCACCTGCTGTCTATCGTGTTGTTGGATGGTGCTTGTGGGCCCTGGTCCCTGTAGTGTGAAAGATGGCTGTCCTTGTTTAACATAAATTCTTTGTATTTATCCATTTTTTTCATTCTTTTCTTTACTTCATCTCAAAAAAAAACCAAAAAACAAACAACCAGGAAAAATGTTAGAAATGTTGTTAAAGTAGTTGCTTGCCAGTTATGTGGGTTTATGTTGTACATTTACCTTCAGTTATGTCTGTGATCTAATTCCTTTTTAATTTAGTGTCGTTTAGGACAAATTCTGTTAATTTTCTTTTTCTAAATCATGGTGATGTACTTCAAAACATAGATGTTTCCAAATGAATTGCTTTGCATTACATATGCAAGGGCATGGAGTGAACAGTTCCTTGTGGAAAAGTCCCAGAATTGACACTAAATTAAGAAATTCAAATGCCACTATTCCCCTCAGGAAACACACGTTACTATTTTTAGAATGCATCTTTCCTATAAGGTGTGCAACTGTTTACATTTGGGAAGGTTCGATAACCTAACTTTTCTCAAGTTTTACTTCCAAGTACAACTTTGTCCTGAACTACATTAAAGAATTTTGTTAAAAAGAAAAACATAAAGTGATAAAAACATGTCAGGCAATAACCAGAGGTGTCCTTTTCCATTTCAGGACATTCACTGAACAATGCCAGGGATACAAGTGCCATGGATACTCTACCGCTAAATGGTAATTTCAACAACAGCTACTCATTGCGCAATGGAGACTATAACGACAGTGTGCAAGTTGTAGACTGTGGACTAAGCCTGAATGATACTGCTTTTGAGAAAATGATCATTTCAGAGTTAGTGCACAACAACCTGCGGGGCAGCAGCAAGAACCACAACCTGGAGCGGGCGCTGCCAGCCAAGGCTGTGATCGGCGGGAGCAGTAGCGAAGATGACGCCATCGTGGCAGACGCCTCATCTTTGATGCACAGTGATACCCCTGGGCTGGAGCTCCACCACAAAGAGCTGGAGGCCCCACTCATTCCTCAGCGGACTCACTCCCTTCTGTACCAGCCCCAGAAGAAAGTGAAGACTGAAGGAACTGACAGCTATGTCTCACAGCTGACAGCCGAGGCTGACGACCACCTCCAGTCCCCCAACAGAGACTCTCTTTACACGAGCATGCCCAACCTCAGAGACTCTCCCTATCCAGAGAGCAGCCCTGACGTTGAAGAAGACCTCTCTCCTTCCAGGAGGAGTGAAAATGAGGACATTTACTACAAGAGCATGCCAAACCTAGGAGCTGGTCATCAGCTTCAGATGTACTATCAAATCAGCAGGGGTAATAGCGACGGCTATATCATTCCCATTAACAAGGAAGGATGTATTCCGGAAGGAGATGTTAGAGAAGGACAAATGCAACTAGTGACAAGCCTTTAATAGTGTAGCTAAGAAATATTAAAGGCCACGTTCAAGTATTAAAAAGACTTAATTGGCCCCATGCAGGCTCCCTCATATCTGCTCGAAGAGACAATTCTGTTGACCCTGTGGTTCTCCAGTAACAGGGATGACTGGACCTCGCAGTTCTGTGAATTTTTATAAAACAAAAACTTTGTATATACACAGAGTATACTAAAATGAATTATTTGTTACAAAGAAAAGAAATACCAACAAGGTATTTAAGATATCTTCTGCTGCTGAATTTAACAAAATTGTGAAAAAAAGAGAAATAAACACTTTCCAGCCATTTTACTGCAGCAGTTTGTGAACTAAATTTGTAAATATGGCTGCACCATTTTTTTTTCCTAGGCCTACATTGTATTATATACAAGGCGTAGGCTTTAAAATCCTGTGGGACAAATTTACTGTACCTTACTATTCCTGACAAGACTTGCAAAAGCAGGAGAGATATTCTGCATCAGTTTGCAGTTCACTGCAAATCTTTTCCATTAGGGCAAAGATTGAATACATGTCTAACCACTAGCAATCAAGCCACAGGCCTTATTTCATATATTTCCTCAACTGTACAATGAACCGTTCTCATGAAAAAATGGCTAAAGAAATTATATTTTGTTCTATTGCTAGGGTAAAATAAATACATTTGTGTCCAACTGAAATATAATTGTCATTAAAAAATAATTTTAAAGAGTTTGAAGAAAATATTGTGAAAAGCTCTTGGTTGCACATATGTTATAAGCTGTTTTTCTTACACTGTTCATAGTACGATAGTTTGTTTAAAATGCAAGTTCTACCTGTTTTCACTTATTTTTCACTGTAAACAGTGTTCTGCTTTGACTAGTTAGTTTTTATTCTTAAGTTTTGAATTTTTATTGCCAAAAAACCATAATTTGGGGAGAAAGTTGTTTTAGAAGCCAATTATGCCAAGCCTTGCACAAATTTGGTATAGCTAACAAAGATTGTAACTCAATTCCCTGTTCATTCTTCAATCAGGGTTGGGTGGTAAGGGGTAAAGGGGACACTGGACACTTCTCACAAGCTTTCTCGTGAATAAAAGGTGCCTGTCCTTCAAAAAAAAAATAAATAAAACATAACTATTACTCTTCCATATTCCTTCTGCCTATATTTAGTAATTAATTTATTTTATGATAAAAAATCTAATGAAATGTAAATTGTTTCAACAAAATTCTGCTTTTTTCATCCCTTTGTGTAAACCTGTTAATAATGAGCCCATCACTAATATCCAGTGTAAAGTTTAACACCTGTTTGACAGTAAATAAATGTGAATTTTTTTCCAAATAGGTAAAATGTGCATTATTATGTACGAAGCATAATTGGCATCAGCAGTCCTTCGACCCAGAATGGCGTCTTTACATTTCATAGTTTAAGTGTCGAGAATTCAACAAAAACTGTCTATAACTCTACAGAAGACAGGTCATCCTTAGTCTTATTTTGTCACAATTGAACAGGATCAAACCCAGATATAGCAGGGTCATTAGGAAAAGGTACTGTAATTTCATATATTTGCATAACTCTTAAGTAGGCATCTGCACTGAAATTAAAAATAAGGTGGTAAACGCCACTATCATATTCTCAGCAACAGTAATTAGCAGCTAATTATTAGTGATGAAGATACATTGTTGCAGTGGGGAAAACATGAATAAGCAGCATTTGGCTAGCACTCTGAGTGCTATCTAAATAATTCATCCATCATGGCACTGGTTTGTGTTAGAAAAATAAGCATGACTGTCCCTATTTTTATCAAGCTAGAGAACTGCAGAAGGCAGCTGATGCCCAGGATGTTATCTGCAAATCAGTGGCTAAATTGGAAGTCTGAAATCTTTGTTGTGTTGATTCCCAAGCCTTTTTTGTTCCTCTCAGCCAGGGCCTTTCAAAGATAGCATCAAGGACTGCATTTGTTGCCACTTCCAAAATCGTATTCTTTCAAATAACTCTCAGATTAATGCCCCATCATCACAGAGGCTATGGTTTTGTGTGTGGCCACTGCAACTCTCTGTATGATAACAGCAAAAATTCACTTGAAAGCTGTATCAATTGTTACCCTGTAATGCATTGGAATATATAAAGTCCATTTGGAAAATAAGTCAATGCATTTTTAAGAAGTTTAGATTTCAGAAGAATGTTTTGGGCAAGACTTCCTGCTGTTGAGAAGGTTCAAACTCTAAAAAACTAAAATCCAGGTTGAGATGGAACCATGGGGTTCAGGTGACCTCAATATATCTGTTCAGGACTGTGACACTGTAGCAATTGCTCATGAGGAAAAAAGCAACTTCTACCATCAGCCCTACTGGTAACTCTTGCCAGTAAGTTCCTAAACACTGAAAAGTTACTGTGTTTGCAGTAACGTCACTGAAACATTTAAAATTTAATCACAAATGGTTTACTTCTGTTTAGTAGAGACACTTTAAAAGTCTGAAGTCTCTATGAAACAGGACTTAGTTCTGATTCAGGGTATACAGCAGACTCTTTGGAGCAAAAATTATTCCCTTAGTCTGTCTGACAAAAGCATGCTTGCTGCCTTGTACCTAGGAAATCGTATTCTTAAGGATTTCAAAATTATGGTGCTCAAGTAATTACAGTACACATGACCTAATAACATCACCAACTTTCTGCAGAACCTTCAACCCTAGTTCGAGCAAGTACTCCTTTGTGTCTAACTAAAGGTGGTAAAACTACATACTGGAGAAAGGTTTGTAGCATTGTGATCTTAAATACGTATTCAATTGCAAATGTAACAAGTATTCATAAAACAAGAAAATGTAGCTGATGAACCTAAGATGAACCAGCTGAACCTAAGTATCATAAGGGAATTCTTTTGTTAGCTTCTTTGCAATGTAGACGTTGCTTTTTAGTGAGCCTGTTTTGTTTTGGTTTTTATGTTGAGCTAGTGAGTGTCCTGTGTTTAGCTGGCAGCCGAAACATTGCCAAATTTCTGTTGGTGTAACTTCTCAGTGTAGTAGATTACAGTATATTTATATAGTTGACAGCTTATTGTAATTTCTTTATGTTCTCTTCTGACATTCCTGCCATCTTGTCTTGGGATCAGAAGGACAGAAGAATTCAGAGGAAGACTTCAAGAATAGTGAAATAATGACAGCAGAATTAATGGAAACAAGTGTTTCTTCAGGGTCATCAGTTAACCAGTTCCTATGATGGTGCCCACGATATGTTGCTATTTTAGGCACTGTCTTTCAGAAGAGCTGTAATTTTCTTATGGCTGGTAATCTCCTGTTAGTGTCAGTGTTAACCCTACTGGCTCAGTTCAATTCTTCCTTGTAACTTCAGTCCAGTTATATTAATTCCTACAAAAGATTGAATGGGATGTACATTTAGTGAACTGTTGTATAATGGTGCTATGCATTGTTTAATATAAAATACATCTCAATTCTACATAAGTGAACCATAACATGAAGAAATGCAACACTGGTAATAACTTTTTAGATAAAACTAACCTTTATCTGTAAATTCCACAATACACCTTTGCTAATTTTAAATTTGAAATGAAGTTACTAATAAAGTTTACATATATTCACTTATGTAGGCAATAAAAAGTGTTTCAAATTGCCGTAAGTTATGGATAAAATATGTGTCATATTTGATGTCCTAAGTTTTAGGGATTTTTTTTTAACTACTCAGAACAAACATTACCAGAGCAACAAAAAAAGTAAATAGTCCCTCTGTACTGTAGCTGGTGTTATCTCACTTTGCCTCAAACATAACAAGACTTCTCTTCTAGACTTGATTGTATGACAACATAGGTAAAGCTTTATCCCTGAATAAAATTACTTTTTAAAATCAAGAGAAGCTACAGGTAGACAATCATATATATATATATGTGTATATATATACACACAACATTTTAACTCACTAATTCTAGGGGACAATGAAGAATTAAAAATGATGGGATTCAGCAGTAATCCTTCAGTTGTTTTATGACCATGCAAAGACACTTAACCCAGAGAGGTCACAGTAAAGCACAACTTAATTTTTTTAAAAATAAATGGTCACAGTCACCTTCCACATTTATGAAGAGCAGTGCTACCATTTCAGTAAGCAAGGATCTTGCTATATGGCTGCACTGTGGGATGAGGATCCCAGATTTATGGATGCCACTGGTATGCTGGGTCTCTACTCCACAATGACACCACAGCTTGGAATCCAGCTTTGCACTGAGTTGGAGATAAACATTATCACTGCTATAGCCCTGGAAGCAAGAGATCTGTGTCTTTCATTTACACAAACATTTTGTAAATTAGTAGGAATACAGTTAATGGCTCCAGCTCAATCATCTGGCTCTGCCAAAAGTCTGCAGTAAGGCTTCATTAGGACCCTGTCTATTTCAACAGTGTTTGGGGGTTTTTTCAGTAAAATCTTCATGTGGTTTTTAGAACGACAACTTCCAAATCCTTTTATTCATGCAGGATAAATTCTCAATGGTATTTCATTAATTCATGCCTAAGAGCATTAATATCTCTTCTTAGTGTATTATGTCATCATTAATCTCAGCCGCTCCCCGTCAAAGTTCCTGGCATGTGCAGCGGATCACACCATGGTGCAGCCTGAGTGGTTATAAATGCTACTGAAAATCACACAAGCCTCAACTCAGCAGCAAGGAGATTTTAAAGGACCATTCAATATAATGCACCAGCTGCTGCAGACATCATTCTGGGATCCCAGATGGGGGAATTCACAGTTCCATAAATTATACTCGGAATAGGTAGTTCCATAAAGAAAATTTTTCTACAGCAAAGTTTGTGTACTGAACCATTTCTTCCTTGCATGCATGCCTCCTTTTATATGTTGGAGTAGGAGCCCTGGCACAATGTAGACTCTGCACTGCCAACCAGTTCAAAGTTTAGACAGCAAAGCTGAGCACAAAAACACCAATGCACATTAAAAGCTCAGGCTTCCAAATAGGAGGCAGCAGGTTAGTACCTGTATGGGCTTTTCTAATGGAGAAGCTGGATCTCTGTAGACAGCATTGGAATAACTGTTCCAGTCCTATGGCAGCATTAGAATTGTTCTAAAATAACATAATGCTGCTGAACATTTGGCCTCTATGATTGCTTAACAGAATGATTCCCAAAGGTTAATGAGGTTCTCATAAAAATAATTCATTTTAATTCTCTTTAAATATACCACTTTGCTTCTTTTTTTGCACTAGCAATATAAATAGAAGCTTCTTAGCTTGTATTCTTAACACCACTCATTGTTTTAAATACTTGCCCTCTGTCTCCTATTACATAACTCCTTTCTAAACAAGCCCTTGTTTTTAGCCTCCTCCATCTCTCTAATTATTTAATTGCCAGTCTTCAGAGTTACTTTTTGTCAGTATGCTTTAAGAGATAGGGCAAGGACAAAATTATGGGTGATTTGTTCATGTTGATTTATGGATGGGAGTTGTATCTTCTATTCTGTGCTACTGCCACCCACCATGGTCTCACATTATCTTTTGTTTTCATAGGATCCCTTCACAACATACTACTGTACTGGTCATAGTAAGTAATGACCTAAACAGTTATGGTTAATTTAGAGCCCAGCAAAGCCTACAAATACTTCCAATTATTCTCTTGAATGTGAGCCCAACCTTGCGTTTCTCAGCATTGCATTTCAACTGCATCACACTGCCCATTTATTCACTTTGTTAACCCAGGTCAATCACAATCTTCCCTAGTTCTGATTAACTGAAGTAATTCTCTGCAAGCAGCAAACAGTGCTGCCTCTCCAACATTGTGTTCATCCCCATTTTCAGATGGCACCAGTTGAACAGTGTAGGGGCACTATACCATTAGCCTTTTGCTATGCTAAAAAAATTGACCATTTAATCCGGCTCTACCTCTTAGTTTCTAATGCACAACTACTTTAGCTCTCACTTCCTTAATACTCATTTGCTTTAATGGCTTCTTGGTAGGGATATTTTTATATGGATTTTTTTCTTTTTTAAATCCAAATAAATTACATCAACCATTCCCTCTAGTCTCAACAGCTGCACGATTGACTTAATTTTAGTACGTTAGAGAGGCACAATTTTCTTGCCCTAAGCAGTTACATCTCTTTTAGCAATGTTTCCTCTGCAGTTTGTGCTTAAATGTGGATCTGCTAGATGTCAGACCCAAAAAGCACTTCACTGTTCAAAGTGAAAGTCTGGTGGAATTTAGGCACTGAAATCCCAGGTACAACAGACATTACTTTAGGGACAGAATTAATTCTAACCTGGAAGACGTACATTTTTGTCAGTAAAGCCTTTCTATCATCCCAAGTTTGGTGACTGTGCGTTTGCAGCCCTGTCGTTGCAGCAGAGTGAGCCAAGGCAAGCCAGGCACCATGAGCAGTGGCACTGCCTTGCTGTGCTTACCACTGCAGCCCCTGAATGCCGTAATCCAGGAATTAGGGTACAATTCCTTCCCCTGCTGAAGCTAAATTCCTAACAATAACTAGCCTGGAGTAATTTTGTGGTGTAAACGCCACCACCAGAGCTCTGCAGCATCCACGGATCTGCCCTCACTCCAGCTGGATCACTGCAGTGGGAGCTGCATTTGACAATCTTTCCAAATCTCTATGAGCCTATGTGTATTCATTTGCTATGGAAAACAGATTCTAAAATTTCTCCCAGCTTTTTTTTTTTTTTTTTTTTATCACATGGCAGCTGAAGGCTCTGACCACACCAGGTTTATTGTTCCTTTTGAGAAAGGGTCACAGCTCCTGCCTGTACCCAAAAGTGCCACGGGTTTTGGGTTTTGGCCTGGTGTCTCTCCCATGCACGGACTGTGTGAGGCTGCAGAAGGGCCACGCCATGCCATGTTCATGGCACTGACCATACCAGGGGACCTGCTGGGTGGTGTGAGGTGCTCTCCAGCCAGAGGTGGGCACTCAGGACCCTCATTGCCCACACACAGCTGCCAGCTAAGGAGCTCAGAGAGCCAGACTGGGGCTGGCAGAGGGGACAGCCCTCAGCCTGCCCTGCATGGCCGCTCACAGCCGCCTGCTTCCCTCAGTGTCCGTGCTCACTGACAGCCACGCTATGGCTGCAAACGCTGGCTGGGGCTCTCAGCTCCCCATTTCCCTCAGGCAGGAGTAGCTTAGTGTGCAGCTACCTCTAAAATCCTTCCTGAGGAGAACATAGCTGAAATAACTGATGACAGGGTTATCTCCATGACAAAGCCCAAACATGTGCAAGTTTATACGAAAAAGTGAAGGTTTCCAAGCGCATCAGAGGTTGCTGGAAGAGCCTGGACCTTTTTTCAAAAGCTGGGGAGGAAGAGGAATACAGACAGATGGAGAAGAAAATAAAAAGATAATATAAAGCAAATGAGGTGCAGAATTAATTTTGCCCTTTCTCATTTCTCTTCTTTACAGCACTACTAGCTGCTGCCCCTTCAAGGCAAGACAGAAAAATCGCAGTAGTGTCAATCTGTCTGGGTAATTTGACAAAATGCTTCAGAGAGGCATTTCAAACTCTTTAAATTTGCTGATTCATGTATATGACCTAGCCTTGCCAGATGACAATATGCTTACAGAAAGCAGTCAAGAAATTTTTCATTCCAATATGTTGAAATTTTCAAAGCACACTTTCAAAATCCAGTATTACAAAAACAACTTACTTCAATGGACCAAAACTCTACCGCTCACAAAAATCACTGAAAATGAAGGTAACAGTCAAAACACCTAGCAAGAGAAAGTTGATTAGAGATTTGCCTTAGCACAAGCTTCCCATAAGTTATCCAGGCAAGTTTTCTAAAGCTCTGAATACACCCTTCCCTAAGAACAAGGCTGATTAGTACCAGCAAGGCAATTTTACCCACCCAGGGGTGCTGTAAGTATACACTTTACTGTACTCCTCAGCATCACTTAAGGAATCTGGTCTATGTCCATTCTTAAAAGTTCTAAAAATATCTGCATAGACAACGTTTGTCTCATATTTAAAGGATTACTGTCCTGAATGAATACTAAAAGTAAGCAAAAGTAGAAGTGACAACTATATATAAGAAGGAGAACCTACTGTTACAGTCCTACAAAGTGCTGTGTAATTTGCTTTCACAATCCAGCTCATGGTGAGCACATGGAAGTTGCTCTTAATGCAGATGCAGAAAGGACACAAAGCTAAGTTCTGAATAGTCCAACATCCAAAGTAAGCAGGTAGCTGCTGCATGGGGTTTTTTTAGGTCTCAGCAAAAGATTGATGCACATTAGCGGGCACTTAGGAGAATACTTGGTCTCCCCACGTCAAGACAAAAATATGCTTCTAGTTGTAAGTGTTCTAATTAGGTCAAGATGGTTATTGTTCTGTGGTTTGACAGATGCTGTTTTTAAAGTAATTTCAAATACTAATTTTTAGACCTTTTCTGTGAACTGATTAATCAAGTGCTATTTATTCATGGAATTATTCTTTTTTTTCTTAATGCTTATTCTCTCTGGCTTGTAACTTTAATTAGAACCTGCTATCTGTTCATATTGGTAATGGTAACAGTTGTCACTAGAGTACAGATGCATAGATTCGGCTCATATTGCCACTTTGACATTATACTTAAAGCCTAACAATCTTCCCATCTATGCATCTGAGCATACCATCCATTAGTGCTTTATCTCACTGCCACCCTGAACTCCAGACTCCAAACACTAACAATCTGATTGTTATTTAACCAACCAATAATGCATTTTCTAAAGACCAGAAACTGTACAAAAAATAGCTTCATTCGAAGATAAATATCTGCCTGAAAAGGTTATTCAGCCCATCCAGATTTCTTTTTTATTACCATAGATTTTCCCAAGGCAGTATTGTTTCTTGAATAATTATCGATCTAAGCAATCATGTGCTAAAGCAATCTGATTCACTCATTAAACATACACACAGAAAAACACTTGGTTGCCCTGGTGAAAACAAACAACTCCTCTTCTTCTTTCTGCCTGCTCCTCAACCCTTTCATAGAATATAATGACTACATTGAAATGTAATCAGTTAATATTTGATTTGCATTTGTCAGGGAAAGGAAACATCAAATATATTTTTTAGAGCTGAGGAATTAGGATCTGAAAAATTGTTCAAATAAAACTAGCCTTGTTTGATTTGTGTCTTTACATACTGATTCCTAGGTTTCAGTAATTTGAAAGGAGTCTTCCAGCAACTAGTTGCAATTAGCTAGGTTCTAAAAGCTTGCCAACTTACAATTTAGATCAATTATTTAGATAAAATCTTCCTTCCAATAAAAATCAATTCTTTTTTCAGTATTTTTCACTCTGTGATACAGAAAAAGATACTTGTTTCACATGTTTCTGATTAAATGTATCAGGAATATAATAACTTTCAAGGTCTCTGTTCATTGGGTGAACAAACACAAACAGGATGAGTGATCTAAAGTGTCTCCAAGTGACTGTAGTTCAGCATGCTGCTGTCTGCTGTGTGCCACAGAATAAAGTATTATATATTCTTGGCAAGAAAAAAGTGGCAGCTCCAAACAAACAAAGGTCCACTAGCTGTGAATCTGCTCAGAATTCTACAGTTTGTGAGTCCTGGGTGCTAGAGGCAGCAGGACTTCTGCATAGTCTGGTCTAGTGGAAGGCTCCCTGCCCATGGCAGGGGAGGTGGAAGCAGATGATCTTTAAGGTCTCTTCCAATCCAAATCATTCTGTGATTCTGACTTACTAAAAGCATCCAGTTGAAAAAACTCAGTATCAGGAATGAAATTCAATTCCCTAACTCATATATTTGAGAGATCAGGAAGATACCTGGCGGGCTTTGGTGAAATATGGAAAAATACTGCAGCCTCCTGATACAACTCTCACTGAATATTTTTCCTGAAATACTGAAAGATTATCACAATCATTTCATTGTAGCTATGACTCAGTACACAAGCAGGAGTTCTGCTACAAGGAGTGGCAGAGCATGCAGGTTATACCCAAATAAGTTTTTGACTCAATTTATGCCAATCCAAAATTAGCATATTTTGATTGAGGTCTGTCAGATTATTCCAGTCCTGCACCAGTTAACAGGAACAGAGTGAGGGTTGGTGTCTGGTGCCATCTATTTCCTGCCATTTCTCTCTGCTGCTCACCCCCTCTGTTTTATTACCTTATCGCAGAGCCAGTGCTGTTCCACATCCATGCACTCCTTCTTGTAGCATCACTGCTAAATTTAATGCTCACTACTTAATCAATTTTCTCTCAACAGGTAACGAATAATTGAACAGTTGGGGGGTGGGGAATGACAAGATTTAGTGTGTTATTTCCTCGTAGGAAACAAGACAACTCACCCATTTATATTTATGCATATTCATTTTCTTCCATTAGCCAAATGACCCCAAGAGTAAAGTAATCCATGTCAACTCGTCCAGTTGGTAGAAAATAACAGGTACCATGTACTCCAAGCCCAGGACTGGGCCACAATAAATAGCATTTTCAACTAGAGGAAAAGTGAAGACAGCAGAAGACAAGAACTTTTGCAATATATTTCTCTGTTGCCATGTTTTGTTCTGCTATCAGCACCAGATTGCTGTTCACAACACTAAAGCCTGCAGTGAAGCCCTGGCCCCAGTTAAATCAATGGCAGAAGTTTTTGCTGACTTCAATGAGACAGTGATTTCTCTTCTGAATCATTAAGGGAATCTTTCGGTATCTCAGTTTGTTGATTCTCAGACTTGACTACTGGTCATTAAAAATAAAGGCAAAAAATACCTCCATTTTTCTAAATTATTTCCAGCCATGGAAAAATGCTTTGTTTCTTCACCACTCCTAACCCTGTTCCACACGCATCACCCCCAGTAAGTGCTGTTTCACAAAGGAGAGCACACACTGTTTTTCGCCCACTAGATCAATACCTGTCTAAAAGTATTTACTCCCCAAAAGGGCTGTGATCCTTTTCTTTGTCGCCCTTGAACTTCTGTTCTGCTCTTGAAATTTTTTGCTTTTTGACACAGGTTCTTCTTTTATTTCCTGGCTATTGCTAGCTCCTAATAGGATGTTTTTTAGTTCTTTGCTCTGACATTTATTATAGAGTATACATCATAGCTTTTCCACTTGTCTAATCAGAGGGTTGGTCCAGCACTGAAATTGCAGCTGTTTTAAAATGCTACCTATAAACGCACACTTTACCTTCAGTTCCTGTTCACCGTAGCTCAGAGGAGACAAGAAGATGATGACCAAAATAGCAAAAGAAAAGACTGATGGGAGACTTGTTTTATAGAAACAAAAGAAGAATAGAAGGGCAAGCAAGACATACAGGTAATCTACTGTCTATTGGAATAGGGCAGAAGTTATTGCATCATACTCTGTGAATGTATTCAACCGAACAACTTAGATTCTGACTAGCAAAGACTAAAGTGATGAAAGAAGCTGGAATAAAAGGATATTAAATAAGCCCTGGATAGCTGACTGCAATATTCACAGCCTTTGGAATCCTTTATCTTTCCTGCAATTGGCCGTTGACACACCATTTGTCTTTAGAGGAGCTCATGCTTTCTTCAGACTGAAATACAGATAAACCATGTTTACTGTCAGTAGAGGCTTAAAACCTGCATTCTCAAAGCAGTATCTGGAGCAAAAAGCAGTTGTTCATTTGCTCCAGTCCAACTGAAAGCTTTTTACGGAGATGGAGGTACAAAAGGAAAATTAAGGCAGTCACCCTTTTGGCATCAGGGATTGATGTCCCCACTTTGAATCAGCTGGAAAGGATTTAACAACACATCCCTCATCTACAGGAGGAATGTGCCAATTACAGCAACACTGTGTGCCCATTAGACATTGCCAGTGCCCCTCTCTTAGGCCCTGGCACAAAATGACCACCAGAATGCCTGGTTTAGGAACAAGTCTCTCAAGAGAGATGCCTCTTTTACCTAGCGCCCCAAATTTTAAGTTTTATGTAACATACATCCCATCCAAGAACTTACCTGCTACAGCTTATTCAAAAAAAGTGTGACAGTGGCTGATTTCACATTCCAGACAACATAATCTTTATCTATATCCTGACCTCATTTCTCTTTATGCTGATGTGCTTCCAGAGGCTACTAACCTCTGTCCTATCGCACAGAGCATTTACAGCCCAGATTTTGACACTAGACACATTTATGAATTTGGAATAAAATCTGAAGTGAATCTTTGTCAATTTAGCTGAAAGAATAAGAATTTTTTTTTTTCCATAGGACAGCATTTTAGCATATCTCTGAACTTGACACAAAATGGGAACTTTGACAGCGCTCTCTTACATAACGAAGTGGTTTAATTAATTCACTTTCCCAGATTTCTAGTGGCAGTTACCTATTTCAACCTTAGCAACTAGTCATATTGACATAATCACAAAGAGTACACAGTACACAGTGTATGATCAGAAGCATATAATATGCTTGAAGTGTAAAATGCTCCAACAATAAAGCTAAAAAAAAGTATTGTTTAGTTATTGGCACAACTGCTGCATTTATAGTTTCATCCAAATAGCTCCAACTCTGAAATTAATGCCTGTGCATAATTTTTTCAGTGTGGTGCATATTATTTTTCATTTATTAAGCAATATGTTAAAATCAGAGAAAGGAACATTTTGAACTACAAATATACTGTAGCTTCTACTATTTCAAGGAGGTGGTTCTGGAGGTGTGTATAAAGGGTATAATGAAAACCTTTTCCCTATGCATGCCAGGTACCACCATGCATAAAAACAAAAGACAATTGTCTTCCCAAGTAACTCATTGTATTTTCTGCTCAAAGCCTATTGAAAGAGTAGATAACTTGATATATAAAATCTGAAATGTCATCAGTTGGGTTTCTTTCCTTGCATCATCTTTCTAGACTCTGAAGATAATTGCTGTCCATGAGCATATTGCTTTTCATTTAAACAGGCTTTAGGTCATCACACTGCTGTTACTACTTCAGCCTCTTTGTGCTTTTATTCGCTGCTCTCTCTTACACCTCACCCAGAAGTGTCAACTGTGAGCTTTGTGGCAAGTGACTACACCTTCCTCTGTATGTACAGAAAGGACAATAGATGTTGAAAACGTAAACACAAACAATGATGTGCCATCCCTTGCATTCATTGTCTGACACTCCGGCAACAAAGTCTGAACGGTCTGTGTCTGCTCCAGCTGTCATAACAGGAAAAGTTCATTGAATCAATGACTTTGCCAAAAAAAGAGCCAAGAGTCCAAGAAGATTAAGTGACATTGGTGTAGTTGGGGGTGTGGGTCAAGAAGAGTTTAATTAAACAGTACTGTAGGAGGAGAGGGCAGGCACTTCAGCATTTTATATAACCTCTGTGCTAGCCTGCTGTAATTATATACCATAGCTGCTTTCTTTCCAAGTTTTCTCACTCGTTCCAAAGGCAGGAACAAACCCAGGTAAGTGCTACCAAGCAGAAATGTCCTCCTGCTTTGTGCCATTCTCTCTCTAAGCTTGTGCAGCAGCAGCGTCTAATGCAGCACAGATGACCTGAAGCACATAATACCACTTGCAGCCCAGAAGCTGCATAGGCCCTTTTCTCCTCTAGCAATAAAATGACTGCAGCTGACCTTGTATTAGCCTGTGTTTAAAAGAGAATAGCAATGAGAACTGTATCATATCAGGGCCTTCATTCTACTGATGTAGGAATTAGCTGTTGAAGTCAATAAAATCTTATCAATTTGCTTAAAATTTGGTTTTCCATCACCTGTCTGCCACAAACCATCACACACACCCCCCGCCCTCCCCAAAGAAATATTAAAGGTACTTCATTCATGTAAGATCATGTAAGAGAGGAGTTCCTGGTTTCAGTATTAAAGGTAGCTCAACCAATTTGATCAGCCAAAACTTGAACAAAATACAAAATTTTGCACAATCTATCCACAGATGACTAAGAGACAAACTTCAGTTCTACAGTGCTTAGGACTATATCATTAATAATGTTCTGTAGATTACAAGCTGATTTGTCCACATTATTTCAAGGTGACTGCATTTTTATGTAGCATATGCCTAACACCATGGGTACGATTACTACCACTATGTAACACCAGTTTTCATGGGTTATTAATTGATAAATGACAGCCAACTCCTTTTTAGCTGCTACATAAGTCCTTTATTAACACATATAATTCAATAAAGAGTGGGATAGTACAAAATCATAGCGAAGGACAGAGAATGAGTTTGTTCAGTATCACACCCTGACTTCTGCAGCGCTCAGTAACAGGGCACGGCTCATTGCTTTCCCTCCCAATGGGTCATCTGCACTCAGGAGACAACAAACTGTAAAAAACCAACAGACACCATTCTTTTCCCAGAAGTGCTTAAAATTAAGAGCAGGAGAGGACAGAAACCTGACAGGCCTGTCCTGTAAGGTTATTCCCTGTGGCTGAATTGCTATATGAGGCAAATGAATGCTCTAAACATAGCATTAGCCCCTGGAAAATAAAAATTTACTGAAAGGAAGCAGGATGACAACAGAGTTACAAAAATCAGAGAAGAAGAAATAGAAACAAAAATTTGAGAAAGAATTGAAACATCAAACCAAAACACCAAATACTGGAGCATGCTGAGTAAGGAGCATGAGAATTTTAATGATGGACTAAAACAAGCACAAGTGTTTGTCCAATGAGATATTTAAGCATGAAGACATAACGGCACTGAAGGAAAGATCCAAAATAGGTCTTCTTTCTGTCATGTGAAGAACAGAGAGCTGGTGGAAATCTTTATTGTAGCTAATTTGGTATATTTTAAAATAAACAAATCCTGACAGATTTCTAATAAAAATATTCAATTTACATCAATATCTCAAAATCTCCTGTTTACTTTTGTGAATCCAAATTCAACCTTTAAAAGGGAGTACCCAAAAACATTTGTTATGTTGCTGTTGTTGAGAAAAAGTTTCACAAGAGCTGCATAAAACTAATGTAAAGTGAAGTTACAAAATTAAAATATGCATTTTAAAAGTGTGTTAGAGCAATAGTCCTGACAATGCTAACAACAAGTCATGTCCTTCCCTGAAAAACTTTTAAAGAAAGTCTCCCATAATTTGTCATTCTATACTTAAAGAATAATACAGAGCATATCTAAATGTTCTTTATTTTAAAATAAACTAAATTTGCTGACCTTCTGACAGGCTGCAAAAGGCATCTCTCTGACTGAGATTTTGGTAGAATGCCAGAATGAAGGAGCTGCATTTTAAAAGGTGTCTTTAGGTAGCTAAAAAGCTCTAAAGTATTTACTGCAATGAAAATTATTGGCTAAACTCTTGCCTGAGTTATTATTATAATCCTGCTACAAAATTGTGACACCACTAGTTAGAAATTATCATAACTTGGCTCACATTAGGAATATAGTAAGGCAATTATCTAATATCAGCGTTGTAGAGCTCCTTACTGATTGTTACAAAATCAAATAAATAAATGATAACTGTGGCAACTAATTTCAATGAATTTTACTTTTCCTTTTTTTTTTCTTATCAGCATTTCTTTGCTGAAAAATGTAGAAGTTCTGCAATTCCTGCTGAAAACAGAAGGAATACAGGTTAGCTGCAATTGTGTTTTCAATTCTGAATTCACTTTTGAATTCTTGTTTTACCTATCTTTATTGAGATATGTCAGACTCTCTTCTCATATACTCCTTCAAGCTTGTGGGAAGATTCAAAAACCACAGTTTTTCTGCTGTCTTAATCCACAGAATACAGGTAAATTTAATTTGTACCTGGTGGTGAAGCTCAGAAGTGAAGACATTTGGGAGAACACAGCCCTCATGCAGCAGAAAAATCTCCCTCAAGACTTCTGTCTTAAATACTTTTTCAGAATGATGAGACAGATGCTTTCACTAATTATTATTTTGTTTAGCTGTTAATGGTCTCTTCTGTGGAGCAATCTGTCTGAAGAAAGACTCAGACAAACAAGCCTCTTGTACCCTGTTCTTGATCAAAGGCAGTGGGGCAGAGTCCTTTTGCTCAGAGAGGATGGACCATCCTAAGCACCGAGAGAAAACAGGGGAGGAGGCCTCTGGGGCAGGTTTGTTTTAAAGGTTCAAAGGTTTCTAAACAGCTGCTTCCCACCAGGCCCTTAACAGGCTTCAGCCTCAGGAGCAGCTGGGAGAAAGCTACAGTCTGGATCTACACTCATAGGGCAAATCTCCAAGGCTGCCTAATTACATCTGAGATTTCTCTGCCCCTCTAAGACTCAAGGAGCAGCCAAGCAATAAACAACGAAAATAATTCTGTGCTTAAACAACGGTATCTAGTGTCAGTTTAGACACTGAGTGAAGACATCTGCCTAGAGAGCACCCTAGATGGGACTTTAGGGGACCATTCTAAGAGACAGGGCAATTGCTATTACATGTCTAATTCCTTTAAACAGAAAACAGAAGTTGACAATGTTTCCATATTTATTAGTTGAGGCCATGATCCTTAAAATCTCACACAATATTTAATATTAATCACAGCAAAATTATATGCAAAGATAAGGACTTGCACTCCTGCTGATTTGAAGACAGTAAAATATGTAACAATGCCTGTGAAGCTCACGATTTTCAGAAAATCCACAATACTTTCATTCATTTAACCTCATCTTAGAACATCTTGCCTCTCAGATATTTTTCTGTTAGAGACACACAACCATATGAAGCGGTTTAGCAGAAAAAAGTGAGATATTACAACCTTTGCTATTTTATATTCAAATACATTATCATTCTACCAAGCAGGGAGATAATGACAAAAATCCTTCTATGTTTGTATTTAATTCTGTGATTTAAATTGGAAATATTATGAATTATGAGTCTTCATCTTTGTTTCAACCACATATATATTCTTAAAGGCATAAAACTGTTACCATACAAATGTTATACCATACCATAGTAATGCTGACAAATTTTAAAAAGCATATTACAGTTCAGTGTCAAAACTAAATAAAACATATATATACATCTCATATCTCTCCTAAAGTTCCAGCCTTTATTCTCAAAACATCAGTGGCTTTTTTAATGTCCATATCTGCAGTGCCTGCCATTTGTAAAAGGTCTGCTACACAGAGAAATAGGAACTAAAAGAAGGGTGATGGGAAGGTGTAAAAAGTGTTATAAAAGGAACAATTACTTTCTGAAATCCTAGTAGAAATGGAAGATGAAGTGTTTTAGAGTAACTCAAAATCTTATCATTTACCTGTCAAAAAAAGACCCAGATCTTTCCAGTCTCATAATAAACTTATTCATGTACAGAGTCTGGGGATGACAAAGATGAATGTTCTTTCCTGTACTTTTGGAGTTCAGAAGCACTCAGGGAGGAGAAGATTCTTCCTCTCCTTGCAAGCTGCATCTTCCTAAGTTGTTCTGCTTTTCCATACAGACTCAGGTTACTTGCAAGTGTTAGGTGAGTCCTCCTCAACAAGAAACAAGTACTTAAACACTTTCTGTTCTAACCATCCTCTCTAAAAATAAGGGATTTGGAAAATGATAGCAAGACCTACATGCTTGCTCTAGAGCTTCTGCAAACTATGCCATTGCAACTACTTTGCCAAGAGAACAAACCGGAAGTTTTGGGCTGAAGTAACACTTTGTTATCCATCACAAAGGGGAGAAGAGTCCTCTGGGGAAAATTAGCCAGGTGTGCTATTGCCACCTTTCACTATATTCAGGATTGATATGAAGAAGATAGACTTTAGTTCTCCTGATATTTTTAGAGTCTCAGTTTTCATTTCCATCTTTCTCTTCTATCCTAATTTTATCTATTACAGTGTGGGAAAAATTTTAAAGCCCAACTTGGGCTGCAAAATAAATCCTAAGTCAGAAGTATTGACTACTTGGCATTCATTGCTGATGGTGTCAAACAGGTGAACATGAAAACCTATCTTGAAAGCATAGTTACAAAGGTTATTTAAAATAAAATAAACCCTGAAATGTCAAACACAACTGTAAGAGTAGAAGTTGGACTATATTCAAAATTTCATCACTACTGGACTTCTTGAACCTGTGCCAAATTCTAGAAATAAATTCACTTTCAGCTGCAATTGAAGATTCAGGTTTTTTTCCAGATAACTGTGAAGCTAGATGAAAGCTGATCTGTCAATTTTTCAGGTAGTAAGAATTAAAATTCCAAGCCGATGAGAAGACAGGAGGCTGGACTTAAGTCTTCAGGAAGATTTTTCAGTAGGGATGCTCCCTGGCTGAAGAAAGGCATCTATCCATGCACAGTCAACCACCTGGTGATACGAACTGCATTGTCTGTGTTTTATATGACACCTTTAGAAATATATCAAAATACATCTAGTTTATCTTTTACTGAGATAAAAAATTGGATTATCAGAGGTACTTCTGCGCAATTTTTATATATATATATATATGCATATATGTATATGTATGTGTGTGTATATATATATATTTGACCTTTGGATTTACCTCTTTTTTTTTCCAGGAAAAAAGTAAATCTACTACAACAGCAGAATATAACTCTTAATTCCAATGTCCATGAGTTTTCAACTGAGTTAGGTGATACCAGTTTGTGTCTGAAAATGCTATAGGCTGAGAACCCATTTCATAACAGTGCTACACTAATTCTTAGCCAAAACAGGCCATAGAGCATTGCCTAAGAGGTGATGTCCTTCTCAGGCTGAGAGTGGATACAAGTTTTGGCAGCTTTTCAGTCACTTGTGGTTCAATACAACAGAATGAAATTCAGTGGTACATAAACCACATATAAGCTGCTTACACAGGACTAACTTTTATTCTGCACATAAAACACAAGCTTGTGGCTGAGTAATGGAAGAAGTGAAGGAAGAAAATACAGCAAAGATAAGAAATGAGGACAGTTCTAATTAATACAAGCAAAAGTATAGCATACAAGACAAAATTGCCCTTTGGAGACCATGGATGGTGGTTTATTAGCAATTTCAGAAGTACGTTTTTACATTTTAAGATACCAGCTCAATAACCTCCAGAGTCAAGGCTTCTGCTTTCACTACTGAGCTGCTGTTTGGCTGTGTTACTGTTTCCAATTTGATCCTGTCTGAAACAGAAGCTTCCATGGTTGGTAGCACTGAAAACACAAATTAAAACTTTGAAAAATTATGTTAGTGGAAAATATTCACTCTCATATACCACAGCACTGGTTTGAGTCAGGCTTCCTTGAACACTCTAATTTAACCTTTTATATACTAGAATATTTTCTATTCTCTGTTACTTATTCTTAAGGGGCACCTTCACGGATTCACCAGGTGCAGACTCCGAAGGAACTAAGAGGATTAACATAATTGTACCACATACGGAGGATGTTCCTAGGATATCTTGCATCCTGCATTTCCATGAATAATAGCTACCTCTGAAATAAATAGCTAATTGCTGGGAGCTGTGTAGCCATACTGCTGGGCACTTAGATGGACTTAGCAACTCTGATGAGGAACAGAACATATTTATTCTGGCAAAGGTCCACTCAACAGACACTGTAGTATTTCTCATGCCAGCACTGTCTTAGTTATCTTTTTTACATCATCACACTGCAACACAATTATATTTGTGTGATTATGAAATGGCATAAAGGTCAAGGGTTTGTTGATGATCATATTTAGAGGTCAGTGTCAGACTGCACTGACCTCGCACAGTCAGTCTAATGAGGCTGCTTTATCTTCAGGGCAATTTCTTTAGCAATAGAAATGCAATCCAGCAAAACAACTGTCACAGAAGGATGCAGTAAAGTGTTGGTGGCAGCTTTAGATGACCTCTGAGTAAGATCTCTTCCCCTGTCCCTAGGTTTCCTAGGCACATAATTTTAAGTATTAGCATACGAAACTAAAAGGTTTTAAATATAGCCCTCATTCTCTTTAAAAAAAAAAAAAAAAAAGAAATCTACATCAAGAGGATCACCAGGAATTCAGCAGAAGCTGATGTTTTGTTCACCTTTCAGCATTTCCAGAACAGACTATTGGATCCCAGCTCAGGCTCTCTAAGCTTACTGAGAGCTGGGAAGCCCAGTCTCCCCTGACCTGGGGACCATAACAACCCTTCCACTCTTCAAAGTCAATATCCTCAGGAAGACAGAGCTGTACCTTTGAGAAAAAGAGGAGCTAAGATCTCTACATAGGCTGTGATATCAGTGGGACTGGTGAGACACTGATGCAGGGTTTTGCCTTTGAAAATCAGCTGTTTCTGTCTTCCAATCCAAACTGAACTCTGTGGCAGCCCAGCCACCTTCAGGGCTAAACCCTCCATTCAACTGCTGCCTCATACACAGCAAGCAAAGATCACAGAGCAAATAAAATGCTACACATCTAGCAGCTGTACTAATATGGAACCTATTAACTTCTCTCCCCTCTACCCCCCAAAAGCCTTCTAACTCCTGGTTTCCTCTCAGCTCATAGGGAATTGTGCCGAAACAGGTAAAGGGGCAAATAACAATAATTTGCTCTCTTGCATTGATTCTGCCACAGAGAAGCACAAACAAAGCCTTCAAAGGACCTGATCCAACCTCCTTCTGGAAAGCCAACCCCATTCCTCACTAAGTACATAAGTAACACATGTCTAAAGGAAGGTCAAAAATCTGCACATAAGATGGACATAATCCTACACAAAACCACCAATTCATCATCCTCAAGCAGATAATACAGATATTTTACTATTAAGGGTTTAATTTCTTAGTTCAGCTAGAAATTTACATGAGTTGCTCCAGGAAACCTAGGGGGGAGGTAATTGTAAATAGCAGAAGCTGTATGTATTTAAACCACTTCTGTAAATCTCTGTACAAAGCTATACATCCTGTATGTGAGGGGAAAGCAACTATGACAAAGAGCATGTGGTCTGTGAGCAGCTGTAACTGCTCTTAAAGTGACTCTTTAAAGTGACAACCCAAGTGTGGGGAAGGACTTGCTTAGATCAAGCCCACATGCTACTGCTCTTTGTAGATATGCTCCAAGGAAAATGAAAATTAAACTCAACAGTTTGGCAGGGTGGAAGTCTTGTGAAAATTTCTTGCTTATATGCAATAAGGAAAATTAATTTGAGCATGGGAGAAGAAAATAACTCGGAAAGTGATTTAATAATCCTCCAGAATGGTTCAAACTGTCTAAGCCTCCATGATGTAAAATATTTAGTATTCCATCACTCCAAAAAATCACTTCCTTGGACTAGAGACCCAGCTTCATCTCCCGAGTCACAAATTTATCAGTAAGTTGCGAGAAAAGGATGGCATTGCAATCATGTGAGTCTGGGAAAAAATTCTTTCTGTCACACGCCTGGCAAGAGCACTCACATGCAAAAAAAAAAAGTTGAATTTGGTGAGATATAGGCCTGCAGGATTAAGGAAATGCTGGTTTTATCTGTGCTTGGGTAGGAAAGAAGGAAAGAGAAATGGTCATATACTTTGGTTCTGCTGTTAGAAGGCATGCTGTAGCCAGGCTTCGTAATGTATTTTTCTCAGTTTTACTTGTAGCATAAGAACAACAGCAACAATAAAGAGAACAACCAGAAAAGATTCAGAAGATGTGGCACTGGGGCAGGAGAATGAGGTGCCATACAAAATAAATAAAGGCGAGTGAGCCAGACCACATCAATAATGCAGGTCAGGAAGAATATCGAGGAGGAAGCCTGTGTAAGGCTTCTGCAATTAAGAAAAGAAAATCCTTTGACTTCATGGCAGGTCTTCTGAGATGAATATCCCATGGCTACAATTAAAAATATTGTTTGGGTTGGTTGACCCTCTCTGCACACAAAACCCGAGCTTTTAAAGAATTTGTTTTTAAGGTGAAAGGAGCAGACCACGATGTCAGTGTGTGAGAGTGTGAGTGTGTCTTACACAGACACTCTTACACACTCTTACACTCACATACTCACACACAGTTACACACTCACACACACTCAAACACACATTTAGTTATTTAGAAATTAAAGGTCTCTTGGTACAGACACACCAAGAAAAACTATCTGATGCTCACAGAAAATGCATAATAGTGCTGATCTGCTCATTTTATAAATCACTTTTCTAATCCCTTCATATTTCTGTATTCCATAAACCAAACTAACATAATTAATATTATTTAACCTTTGAGAGGCGTATATTTGCAGACGCCATGGATTTTCTATGATAGTTTATTTTCCCAAAAATTTCCTCTTTTCCATTATTCTGAGAACTAAAAAAAAAAAAAAACAAAAAAACCCAACAGATTGATTACTGCATTCCATCATGTAAATATGAACAAAAGAGAACCATCTGTCCTTGGTCTGGAGCTATCTGGCCTTCCATTGTTCCCAAGGCATTTGAATGTACTGAAGTAATCACATTTTAGTTTTTTCTTGGCTCTTGGAAGACAGCATTTCATGACCCAATGATTTTTTAAAAGGAATTGAAAAAAGTAATTCTGAATAGTTTGAGAATAAATTACTCCAACATGAAATGAGCTCTTATTCACCAATACTTACAAACAGCTTTAGCAAAGATAAAATAATGTGTATTGTAATTAATATTTTAATTTGCTAAGAAAAGCTAAATAGTGATTAAACCCCCTCCCCTCCCCTTTCCCCCTGACAATAATGAAGCTAGGCAGTTTCAAGAGAAGCAGAGCAGCCAGGAGTTTAATGTAGTTGATTAAGAACATGTTTCCATGGTGGCTATTATGTCCCTCTAAGAGAGGAAAACAAAACCAAGCCTTATTTCCTTTTAGAACTACAGGGTTTCTTCTGTCTTTATAGGACAGACAACAAGAAAATGTTTAGGGATAATTAAAGGCAATTAGGCTCATCAAGGCTCATTTCTGGTCTAGCTCCACTTCTTTTCTCTACAATGTGTACTAATTGCTGCTTCAACATATCAAGTAGCATGGATGACTTTTTTTTTTGTACTTCCACAAACAAGACTGCTTGGTCATTACCAGCTTTGACAGTGTGAATAAGAGACTCCTGATTAGCTTCTTGTTTGCTTTTTTAAAGATTTATACTACATGTCCTATTGAATCTGATAATAGACAATAATAAATTAACACTTAGCAATTGTGTAGTACCTTCTGCTAGAGGATCTCAAAGTTCTTTGCAAACATTAATGAATTAATTCTCTATACTGTTTAGTTGTGTTTAATAGGTATCATCATCATAATTTTGTGGACTACTGAATACAGACACAAAGAGGTTGGGTAGCACATTTAGTGTCACAGGCAATGTTACAATGTTGGTCTCCTGTTCACGTACAATTAGCTTGTTTACCATAAATATGCCTCCTGCGTAACTTCTCTTACATCTGACTTTGATTCATTGACAGCCAGGTCATTTAAGTCATTCAAGTGTCTAAACTTCAAAGAGAGGTTTCTGGAGGGTAATTAGCAAGAGGCAGAGGATATCCAGAGCTACAGACAGAAATATTCAAGTGCTTCTATATTAAGTGTTGCAGAAGAAGATATTGGGGAGTTCGGTTACTGGGAGCAGAAAAGGTTCATTAGCAGAACTCTACGATTATCAATTCCTGACAGCAAAGTCGTGACAGCTCCAATCCCACAGACCCCTTCATGTTAAACTGCAGTCCATTTACACAACCCAATAGCTCTCCAGTCTTGAAAGCAGTTGGCTGACACACGAGTTTAATTTTTCCACCAGAAAACATCTTCCTTTACTAGTTCTAAGTCCAGAACAGCCAAACAAGAAGCTTTGTCTTAGAAGAATCACAGAATCTCGACATATTCTGGGTTGGAAGGGACCCATGAGGATCATCACATGCATATGCTTTCACAGGTTTGAATATTTGTGAACCTTAATCAACAATACCTCCTCCAGCACTGAGAGATGGCTAAGATTGCTTGCATGTACAGCACATAAGAGACTGCAGCTGATGCATTAATTTCACTTCTTTGTACACAGCAGTTCATGAATCACACATCCCAATAACTGTAAATGAAAATAGATCTCAAATTTTCACCAAAATCCAGTCTGGATCCATAAATCAGAAAATTGTTTGATCTTCTCATTCTCTAGACCTGTGTAGGAAATATAATCACATAGATTAGGCATCTCACAGACCAGGCATTCGTCACATTTAAAACCTGGATACAATTCTCTGCCTTGGAGGCACTCAGGCTCCACATGTCCAACCTCCCACCTCCCTATTTACAAACTCATGAGGTGGAGGAAAAGAGTTACTTAATTCTTGTTTAATGTATTTTGTTTTGAAGAATATTGAATAATTAAAAATAAGAGTAAAGACACCTACACGAGCAACGGCTACATGACGTCTGAGCTTTGCCACTTGAGAACTGACTGCAGTCCCATCTCTGTCTTTGGTTGGAACACTGTTCTGAGAGGCAAGAGAGGAACTCAGCTCCACAGACAATGAGAAAACTTTTTCCCATTGCCAGATGTTGGCTGAATGTTCTGGCAACACAAAAACTACATAACGAGTACCACAGGGTCAGCCTCCACTGCACCATCCTGAGAGAAGATTTAGGACCCCAGCATTTCAGAGACATGACAACACAAGTAATTTCAGGCAGCTCCGGGGACCGAGTGGCACGGTGATTTCCTATGTCATCTAACTGCATGTCTTCTTTGAAAACCCAAATAGCAGGATTGGGCTGCTACTCTGTTGTCTTTCACATGTCCTACTCACAGCATTCTGCAGTTTTTAAGTGTCCTGATCCCTCATCTTCTCCTAAGTAACTATAGATTTAGGATTATTACTGACATTAGTTGAGCTACACCTACTTATGGTTTCTCCAGGTCTTGAACAACAACAAAGGAACCAGTACGGACACCAGGTGTTCTGTAAGTCATTTAGCTCGCATCTTAATGCTCATATGGAAATGGATTGTATGCAGTTTAAATAGATGTTATGCACAAACCTAAGTTTGTCCTTGCATATTGGGTAATGTTGGTCAAGTTCATTAATGGTTAATTATTTCAATGTTCAGTTAATTAAAAGTTAAAGTTGTTCAATTAAGAGTTTTCATATGTTCCCCAGTTAAAACCAGTTTATTCCAAGTTGAAACCCCCCTGTTTAAATGTTCCAGAAAGTTCCTCTATTATTCCCGTTTAAAACTGTTATTTCCCTATTTCAATATTTTACCAAATATCTATAATGTTATTAAGCAATATTCTATTGTTATATGATGTTTGTTAAATGTTTTATGAAATTATTTGTTAAACATTTTATGATTTTAACTACCTATTGGAGAGGGGATTTTACCAGCAAAGGGTGAATATTAACTGACACCTTACTATTTTTAACCACCGACCGTTGGCCCTGCAACCTGCAACCATGGAAACCATGAATTTCAATTAGGTTCCTTCCCGCCACTCAAACCACCAAACTTCAACCCCTAGACGACAGCAGCCCATTGGCGGACTGAGATGATCTCACTTTGAAGGACCACCAATCACCTATGGCCATGGGGGCGGACCTGTGGGCGGTAACGGGCGGAGCCTGGACATTATAAAAGTTGCTGCACACCTCAAGAGCTCGCTTTTTCGCCTTTGGACTAGCTTCAGCAGAGCCCGTTGCTGGTACTTGGCCTCTATCTCCACTGGAGACTTTTATAACCACCTGACTTTGGACTAGCTGAAGTCAACCCTGCAACGCAGGAGTCCTACCCTGGGGACTCAAGGTCGTTTATCGACCAAAAGAGTCTTCCATCCCTGCGTTCCCGGTTTTCTTTTTCTTCCTTTTAATCCCGTTACTCCTCCTTTTACCCGTATCCCGGATTTTTCTTTCTTTTACTATTAAATTTTAATTAATCAATTTAAATTAATTTCCTTATTAATAAAGACTTTATTTTTATATAAAAATAGGAGCTGTGTTCTATTCTTGACAATGACATTACCACTTCCTGTGGTGATTTTTTTCTAGTAAAAGGGCTTATTTGGTGCAGAAAAGCATGCATGATAACAGGTATAGTGTAGAGAAGCAGTTTGGCCGGAAAGTTCAAGTGGTAAGCTGTACTTTTTGTGCAGCTTAAAAGTGAGGCTGAGAGCTGCAATCTCTGTCTCTAAGCACAGCTGTCTCTCCTGCTATTCACCAGCCTTTGCTCAAGGTAAGTAAGAAGGACCATGAAAAATTTCCTGCACAAACTTTACTGGCTCCACGAAATCCAAGTAATAATTAAGTTGCTTAAATCAGAATGAACTTTCTACCTACTTGCATCCTAGACCTCAGTGCACCTTCATTTTTCTGGACAATCGCATCCCCCCAAAGACATTAGTACAACTTCAAATTGCCTTTTTTTGAGAAGAGTGGCACAAATCTTGCTTTGCAGGTTTGCATATGAGAGGCTGGTGTATTTACAACTCTCAATAAGGTGTACTTTGGGATGAAAGCAGAATGATTTTCTTTTCCCTAACTGAACTTCAGTGTATTCCACAGGTATTGTGAAAGCAAGAAGGACCCACCTGGATCTTCTTAATAAAAGCAGTATGATTTAATAAAAGTATATAACACACTTTCAAATGGCCAGAGATGAATAACACTGCTTGCCCCATTTTAATAATAGAAATACTTCCCTCGCTTCTCAAAAGCTGCTCCCATTCTCAGCCCATGCCCTTCCACACTAATAATATCTTGGGGCAGCTAAAATATTAGTTACATGGTGCACTATATTCTCTTGGTTCCATGTCATTTATAACCAGAGAGACTCCGAAGAATTTTTCCAGTTCATAAATCAACTTAACTTTAAAAAAAAACTTTCAGAAAGTATTTCCACAATCCTTTTTAGCAGACATGCTGAGTACCAGTTATCACATCTGGTATACAAACTCCCTGAAGAGAGTCTGATAGAAATCCCTACTCAATCATATCCTGCGTAACACCCTCTTCATTGAGGATAGCAAATTTACTCACTTAAAGTTGTCTTTAACTGAATAGGAGTTTAACATCCTCCTTTCTGCCAGTCCTCACACCTGTTGAACAAAGAAAGCCTGGCTAGACCAGTCTTTCTAGCTTCCCTTTCCTCCTTTCCTCTACTACACTTGCAAATATTTTGTTTGTAGGGCTAGGGAGCATTTTGGGACCCATAGGTTGCAGTCTCCTCCTCAGTCACTGTTTTAGACCTCAGCTGCTGAGGATAAGTACATTCCTCAAGGTTTGGCTGCTGTTCCGAAAGGCAGCAGCCACTCTGGGCTTTTACACACATGGTGCTTTGAAGTAGGTGGGAATAAGGCATCTACAAGGAAAGTTTTAGACCAAAGATTACAACAAAAATACACTTAATGCAGAAGGGCAGAGAATTAAACTTTTGTTATTTGCTAGTCATGGGGACCAGATCCAGTCCAACAGTACCTTAAAGCAGTAACCATTGTCTTCCTACTGACTCCAAAAGCCAGAAATCACTTTGTCATTCAGGATTTGAATCTATTATGGTTTTAATCCAAGACTCCCTGAACACCACATGGTGAAAGGCGCTGTGGAATTTCCACCATGCAAAACCTGTTTTCCCCCAAAAGAGTGGTGGGATACAGGCAGACTTGCACAGTGATCAGAGTCAATCTGACAGTGGTGTTTACTGGATATGGTGCTGAGGCCTGGCCAGTTCACCCATTACTTTCCATTGCTTGCGAGACATTTTCTAGTACATGGTTTATGTTTTCTGATGATGACAGCTTGAGATCTCCTTTCACTATTCTAACAGCTACATAAGTGTCATTCCTATTTTCAGAAAAATAATCAAGGACCCCAGAAATTTATTTAAGGCTCAGATATTTGTCTTATAATGTGAAATCTGCTATGGCACAAGGCAAGGACAGACAACTTGCAATGTGATAATACATTTAATTTTAGGGTACGAGCTGGAACACTATTTATTCTTTTTTGCCCATTTCTTTGAAATACTGCATATGAAAAGGTTAGGCCTTTACTACTCCCTATGGCATCTTACTGAGATTTCAGGCATAACTATACCATGGTTGAATCATCAGTTCTGAACTGTAGTTGCAAGTGGTGAGGTACTGCATAAGAGTCAGTCATTTCCAGTGATGTTGAAATGTCCTGTTACATTTTTCAGTTCTAACCAAAGAACTATTGACTTTAAACTACAGTGTCATGGATTATATTACGGAAAACAAGTTAGGTAGAAATCTCCTTTAATAATTAAACAGCTGAAAAAGGAGCTCACTTCTTTGATTACCTGTGACTTTGCATTCTGCTTCAGCTTTGATCTGGACAGCAGGTAGAGAAAAGGTTTAGATAGAAGGTCACACAATTTCAATCACATAATACTGGAAGTCTGTGCTGCAGATATCTATATACATATACCTATACATACACACATATTTATGTTCATATATATATAAAGGTATAAAAAATTATATATTTTTTTTTATATATATATATATATACATACATACATCTCAGGCATTTACCTGATGTTCACATTCCAAGCTTTTAACTGCATCCAAGGCAAGTCTGGAGTGCTCTTTAGCTCATAATAAAAGCCACCTAGGAGAGAATTTTCCAGAGCCGACCTCCAGGACTCTATCTTTCCAACCTTCCTTTATCTACTAATAGTTTTGGTCAGGGACAGCAGATATTTTCAAAGGTGTCAGTTGAGATGATTCCAAGGTTTTTCTTCTGAGAACATGAAGTTCATTATTAGAATCCCTGTACTTATGTACCTCATTGAAGCTGATCTTTTCATCATTTACTTAGAGCAAATATCAGCCACAATTTATTACTAAATAACATACTCATGCTTCTAATATTAAACTTACTGGGTCCTAAATGCTTTCAACTCTTTTGATGTTGGAAAATGCAAAACAGTTTCATTTCTAATCCCCCAAAAGTGATTGCCTGGATGCACAGAAGATGGAGATGACATGTTTACAGCTAGAGCTGTTTATGCATTGCAAAAAAAAAGAAAAAAGGTGGGGAACTAAAGTGTTGAACATCAAGAAATCTAAATAAATGAAGCACTGCTATAATACTAATTTCAATTATTTTGCCTGCCTCTCCTCCCCAGACAAAGGGAAAAGTAATTTGAGCATACCAAACATGTCTTTATATCCCCATACTTTCAGCCTGTGATCAAACCATCAGCAATGCTTTGAGCATTAACCCCATGTTGAGTGTAAACAGTTTATTCTATTACTTTGACATGGGCTGTCTATGGAAGTTCATGATGAGACATTTTCAAAACTTTAACCTGTTGGAAAACATCACATGAATCTAGTATTCTAAACATTTATCCCTTCTTTGCCTTTCTTAAGTGGCCAAATCAGTTTTGCTTTTCATGATCTGTCTGTTGGTCCTTCTTCAGGGAGGAGACCCTGGCTGTCACACTCTCTCCAGCACAGAGAGCCAGCACAGTTTGGACTGTCCATGTTTGATGTTATTCTTTAAAAAAAATAAAACACTTTACATCCAGTTTCTCAAAACCAAATTTTAATGTAAATATGACCTTAGTACTTATGATTAAATGGCTTTTTTACGCCTTTTCAAAAACCTATGAAATGGACAGGTAACACAGTGCCATGCTGTAATTAAGAGTAGAGATTCATATTTTATTTAAAATGGATAGGGATTTTAGAATAAAATCTGGTGCCTATCAAGGAAATCTCCCCACACTGGGAAACTAAGTGCATACTTATCTATCACTAGACGGAGGCAGTACAAAAAGGTCAAAAATTATAATATCTGGGAAAAAGGAATAGTCAGTGCTTCAGATTTCTGCTTATAGCTCTCAAGTAAGGTATTTCCATTTTTTATAATATATGTTTTACCACACATTTCTTACATTACAAATGAATGTACTCCAGGGTCGCAGAAGCTGGGTACAATATGAACAGGTACATAGCAATACAGCAGGAGTGATTTACAGCATGTAATTCCAGAGAAACAAATTGGCACCTAACCTATAGTATCTATGTTTTTATCTGGTTGAAGGAGATAACATTGTTTGTGAAGTACATCACATTTGTTATCTTGCTGTAGCACAGAGTTCCCTTGAAATGACTTGCTCTTGTATCACTTGTGAATAGATGGAAGGAAGGGAAGAAACTTAGCATGGGTGCTTTATTCTTAACAGACACGCAATTTTAACTTCACCTACTGAAACAGCTCTGATTTATTATTTACAAAAAAAGTTCTTGAAGAGATCCTTAGTATTTCGTTTTAAATTTGCCCTTGATTATGATCCATGATCCAGATAATGATCCATGATCATAACGCTGACTGCTGAAGTCATTCACATACTTTCAGTTGCAATTATTACTCAGCTGCATATAAGTAATTACTCATGAGTGGGAGAAATGCTGCAATCATTTCCTTTAATCCAGAAACTTTTCTCTTCAGAGGCCCTTTCAGCCTTCAGCTTCTAACTCAGTTTAATGCTGCACTTCTATTCTGCCCCTCCTTCTCTTTCTCGACATTTTCACTCTTCCTATTTTTCTTATTGAATAGACTGGCTTCAGGACACACCTAAGAACACTAAAATTGCAACACAGAGAAGGTGGTGAAAGCTGTTAAAATGTAAATCTGTTATGTAAATATTTTTCCCTGTTTTAATTTAATGCCAGTAAAGGAAAGAAAAGCCTGGAAATGCCAAATTTAATACCACTAAAATAAAATTAACTGAAACCAGCTGGCAAAACTTATGAATTTAGATTTCCTTCCAGTTTGTTTTGTGATTTTAATTTTTTTTTAAAGATGGAGATATCAGTCAAAATTTTGAAATTACTATCCCAGGAAAACAGGAATAGAAAAAGAAAAGGAAACAAAAAGTTCTATCTTACTCTTTCTATTTCCGTTTTTTTTTCCTGGCAGCCTTCTAGACATCTATTCCCTCTTGCCTTGGCATATCTCCAACAGTTAGCAGTAGTAACTTTTGTTAAAGACAGGTACTTCTGCATCTACACAGAAAATTTAACATAAATTAAACAGGACCTATCAGTTTATCTAGAAAAGTTAGTTCAGTGATTACAATTTTGCATTTCCAGCTTTTGGGAGTAGGAGTCCAATAAATGTGTATAAGCCATAAATTACAGATAAAATAATCAAGTTACTCTGGGAGAATTTAGTTTTAGGGGATGGGTACAAACTTATAAGCTGAGCATTTGCACATACCTCTGATTAGTCAGGGATATTATTTAAATTTTCTCCTATTAACAGAATATTTGCAATATAAACAGGTACACAGAATTCTGAGCATATCATGCAGAATTAAAGAAAAAAAAATTGTCCAATCATTTCTTTCCTAATGAATTTTCCGTAAAAACCAACAATCTTAGAAATGTCTGTAAGCATTCCCATTAGAAATCAGACCCAAACAATTCTTCTATAACTGGTTTTTTTTCTTTCAAGATAGAATAGGCACAGCTAGTGTACTACTTTTCTTGCTGCCTTTACTGCCAGGCTTTCGCAGGATTCTGTATCCAGTCAGAACCCATTAAAATAATCAACAAATAGAAATGTCCTTAACCTAGATTTAAAACCACAGCCTGATTCAGTGTTTAAGATCTTGGCAAGGAGATTGTTCCACAGTCACCATCCATAATGACTGAGAGGTCAGAGGCTACTTTGCTACTCACAAGTGCAAATGCAACAGCAAACGTACTGGAGTTCACTTGCTGCCAATTGTAAGGCCAAGGTTTGTTTTGCAATAGGGCATGGAAGATTAAAACAACACAGGAAACTTGGCTAGAGAACAGGTCCAAGTGGACCTCGAAGGAAGTAATTACTTTGTACTACTGTACTCCCTCTTCCTCCCTCCACTCTTTCACTTCTTTATGTGCTTAATTGTAAATTACCCTCTACTCCTTCTCTCGCTTAGCTTTGCCTTGTACCAGTGAAGCAACACAAAAGTGCTGGTACTAAATTCCTTGCTGTAAAACCAGTGCCAATACTTGATGTCTACGAGCTCCAGAGCACTTTGAGCACTGGAGCTAGTGACATTACAAAGCTTGTTAACGTAAAATCTTCTTTGTTACATTTTTGCAATACATTTTACAAAAAAATCTACCCCAGGGAGCCAAGGGGCAGTTGCTTCTTTATTACATTTTAGGAGAGACACATTATTAGCGTTCCAGTCTATATATTATGAAATTAAGTGGATACCCTTGGGGTTAATTCCTTGTTGTAATTGTAATGAAAAGAAACAATTTCTAACCCTCCATTTAGGATCTATAACTATTAAAATCCACTAGTCTTAGTGACTCCTGGGGCCAGTGAAGTACTTCAGCGTATATGAAAAAGGGCACTCCCACAGTGTCCAATATAAGCAATTTATAAAAATAACAGCCTCCAAGTGGGAAAACTAACAAATGAGTTTCCATTGAGCCCCTCCCTGCTGTTTACTATTGCATACTGGATTCATCAACTACGTAAAATTATATGCATATCAAAATCGTGGAGCTGGGTTCCAAGATTATAGTTTGCCAAAAATAAGAAAGGTAGAGCAGGAATCACAGAACACAATGACTAAATACAAGGAAAAATCATGCAATAAAGCCATAATGAATCCTCCCAGGAAAAAAAAATGTTAAAAAGCAACAGTTCTTTCAATTACTTCTCTGTGTTAAATTATACCATTTGCTTCAATGCATTTTAAATGATAATAAAACATATTTTAAATAATCAAAGGTTAATGATCTATTTCCATTTAATTTCTTTAGTTTGGGAGATGCATAGTAGTAACAACGCTGTTGCCTGTTTTCATTGTCTTTACTGTGTATCTTGCTGTACTTTCTCTGAGAATTCCCACTCAGGAGTGTTTTCCTGCTGACTTTAATACTGTCAGCTTTCACATCATCATATGTGTCAGGTTTCACCATCTCACCTACACATCACCCCTGTTCACTTTTCATAGTGCCCAAAAGAGAGAGAAATACTTTCTTAAATGAGATGAGAAAAAATGGATTTAAAACCACAGTAGCAAAAGGAATACTGTGCTCCAGGAACCTGCTATTAAATCATTTTTATGAACTGACTAGGTTTCAGTTTGAAAGCAAATCTTTAGCATGTAATTCAGTTTGTTAGTAACGAAATAAAACGTATATCATCAGATAGGGTCTTCCAATTTAATATGCTTATTAAGATTATGGTTTCTATTAAGCTGAAAACCATATAAGTGCATTATTGCCCAATACAGCATAAGATCCCATTTGGAATGCATGCATGCTGAATGGACTTACTAATTTAATAGCAGGAGAGTTTTCTAGTGCTTTGTTAGAATTGCCTTGTGAAAAAGAATACCCCTTTAAGATTTCAGGAAGAGTCTGTCTTTTTGATACTTGTTTAGCTGCAGTTGACATAGCTTTAATACCATTTATCTTTCTGGTTTTATTCATCATAATATAAACTCTCCTAGAAGAAAGGGAAAGGGTGTTACCAGATGTGAAGGAAACAAGTAGTTGTTTTTTTTAAATCAACCATTCAACTGGCTAATAAAACATGATGTAAGTTGCTCTGTACAGAGGAGTTTAGGCTCTCATGGTTATTTTTAAGGAAAAGAAGGAACGGAGCATCATTTAATATGTTTGTGACCATCAAAAAATGGGTTTACTATTTTAGGTATTTATTGCAAATACTGGGTAACATGTCACCTGTTGCTACTGGCAAGCCACGCTCCTGAAGATCCTTATTTCTCCAGTGTCTACAAACCATCTACAAGCCTGCGCATTCACAGCTTGTGCATTCTCTGGTCATCACATCAGCCAGTGAAACTGGCACCACCCTCTCAGGCTGGTACCTTAGTGAGGCATAAAATGCCAGCTTGAAAGGATAAGGAGCTGTTACTCTTGTCTGCTTTCAAAGGATTACAGAACATTTAACACAACTATAGCAATAAAAGATGATATTGGAAGGCTGATAAGGGACTACAAATACTTTCATTTTTACCATTGGCACTGTATACTATGCTGAATATATGGGTCTTTAGGCACAGATGATTTTTAGAAGTTACATAAAATGAACAGGTGGCCTCCATCTCACTGGACAGGTGTTGGTATCACATCTAATGAAGCTAAACAGAACCACTCTCAATAGAAGGCTGTAAGTGACATGACACTTTTCATGTCATTACATCCTTTTTAATAAATCAAGAGCTGTTCAGAAAATACATGACTATCCCTAGGAACTGCAACACTTTCTAATATTGATTGTGCAGATGGTAGAAAGGGCTGCACTTCTCAAAGCCAGTTGCTAATTATCCCATATCAAATATGGATAGGATGACTTCTGGGCAAATAACTGAGTAAAATGTTGATACTGGGAGCCTCAGAAAGAACTGGAAATCATTAAAAATTAATTGGGGAGCTCTGACTTTTGAACTTCTGATTGTTTCTTCCTCACACCTTCATAGAAATGGATTTATTCAAATTTATCTGCAAGTCCCTGCAATTTAACTGCTGATCATGTACTGAAGGGAGCTTTTCTGAACTGGGACAGAGCAATGCATTGATAACTCTGGGGTGCTTGGAAACCATTGCCTGAATTTGCAATAAGAAGCATATCCATTTTATTCTAGCATTAAAAGTAGTACATATAATTTTGAAATTTATGTGGTACCAATAAAGTCATATAAGTGCTGAGAATGGGTCCTTCTATATGTGAGAGAGCATGGACAGTGTGAGGAGGACAAAGATGATACAATACCCCTGATATGCTGAGTTTGTGTATTATGCCTATTAACTTTGATAGTTGTAGAGATTTTATTTGTACTGTTCATTTCATTTAGTGTTAGGAAGGTGAAAATAAACCTAAAACACAGCACAGATGCTAATATTACATTTCAACTTGAATAACTACACAATAACTGCCTAAAAAATTATTGCAATTTCAATTCCATAATGTACCCTTTACTTTTTTCTTACGCATATCCCTCACTTCTGCAAATATAAACATCACTACATTTATGAAAGAATGCATATTTTCCAGCTCTGAATGGCAAATATACTTATATATAAAATTATCAATATTGCTTGTTTAATACTGACCAGTAAACTGGCAAAAGGAGTCAAAGCAAAGAGCAATACTGGAGCATTCCAATAATGTAGAAACATGTTTATGTTTAGTTATTATTTATGAATTAATGACCAAAAGTAGGAATTTGCTTCTTACAGGAAAAAAAGCCAACAAACCAACCAGACAAAAAAACCCCATTCTATTTTAATGGCTTTTGTTCATTTTTAAAACTTGACATCTTAGCTACTGATGTAATTTCTTTTGAATATACTCCTAACATAAATAGCTTTATTTTTCAGACTGCATTTTGTGAAAGAGGAAAAAACCACATGGTAGAACCTGGTCTCAATGTTCCCTGTCACACCATAAATACAAGAAAGACTGCAATGCTGTTGGTTTGTGATGGGAGTCGGTAAAACATTTGTACATGGTGAAAAGACCAATAAAAGACCCAGCATTGGTTGATTCGGTGAAAATCAAAATAAAATTTTTCTACTGACATGAAGTGAAACTACTTGTTTCCTCATATAAAAGGACAAATCACACCCATATATTTTGCTGTTACATCCCAACTACAAAGTCATAGACAAAAAGCATAAAGTAAGAGCAAATATCACTCCAGAACCTAAACTGATTCAACATTCACCTGGGAAAATGGAATTCTGGCTTCCAGTTTCTGCATTCAATTAATATTTGGATTATCTCCATCCTAAATACCTCCTAGCCATGTGGATTCAATCCACAAGCACAGACAGGAACTGAAGGCAGGATTTCCACACTCCCAATGGTCCCTCAGCACTGCTGTGTGATCAGCTAAAACCAGGCACTTGCTAAAAGTGTGCAACCTAACCCAAAGGTGAGACTGAGACTGCCAGTGTCTTTGACCCTTTTGGGAAAACAAGGGTAAAAAAAGGCCTATCATTATAGACCAAAGCATACAACAAAAGTTATTTAAAGTCACATCTGAACTACTAAATCCAGCCACACAGCACAAAGATAACTTACCTGTGGGTCCCTCGGATTAGCACCATTGTGACTTGCCAGGGCTGAAGACAAGCTGCCAAAAACTGCAGCTGAATTTGGTGTTGAAGGAATATCTCCCCTACTTTCTGATGAGCATTTTTCAAAATGCGCCTGCCCCAACCAGGAGAACGCAGCACAGGAAGAATCACGCGCCATCCGTGCTCACCCTGGCTCACCACACCTCTCAAACGTGTCTGCATGAGGGTTTTAAAGGAGCAAAAGGAACAACTATGTACCTCGAGGAGCCTTTGTGTTTTTTCTTTAAGCTCACAGTTTTCTGTCGTGAACAACTTACTACTTGTTTAATCCGCGAAGGGTTTTACATAAAATAAATAAATAAATAACCAAATGAAGCGAATAACCTGCCATCTCCTTGCTGATAAGTTGATTGTTCTTCAGTGTGGTAGATCTTTGGACCCATTTACAATCAAGCTGAAGAGCTGGTGTGCTAGACAAGTATTTCCTACAGGCACCTCATTCAAGTAAGTGCACAAGGCATTGCCTCTCTTCAGACATTTTCTTTAGAAAGTTTAATTGTCTGAACTGCTTTGTTCCCCGCATATATTAAAAGCAGATTCATCAGCGAGCTGAAGAAAATAACCAAAAACTGTCTCCACAGACTTTTAAATAACAGTTCCTCCCCTTTTACTCTTGGCACTGCTACAAATGAAAAACAGAATATTGCATGACTGCTACAGATCCTTGGGCTGTTCCATTTGCAAAGAAAATCTGAGTTTTTTAAAGAAGCATGTCATAGTTCCAGGAGAAGATGCTCCACTAGTGAAAGTTCATTTCAATAGCTGCATAAACCCATGGATCTGACCAGGTTTTGTTTTCATTTTTACACTGTAGCTGTGAAAGTTTCTCATTTATACTCTGGAAAGAGCGAATGATCAAGTGTGCTCTTTTCAAATCTGAGACTTAAAATGATTAATTATGCTCTGAGGAACATTCTGAAAAAAAACCCAAAAACCCAAGCAAACCATAATTCAGAAATGTTTAGTCATAAAAGTAACATTTAATTGCAAATGATGAGGGGTCATGCAAGTGTTACCAGGAAGTTCACACTCCACATAGCCTTGTTTCAGTGACACTTAAAAGCAGAACATGCATTAGATTTTTCTTCTGGCCAAAGCCCCCCTTCTAATAACTTTAACAAAAATATTCAACACCCCTCTTTCAGGCCAGTTATGGATTGAATTGTTCATTAACTCTGGAACTCTTCTTAAAGTTTCCTAAAAAATTTACTCTTTTAGATTTCTAATGGCTTTGAATTAGATTACTAATTACTACAGTACTGAGTTATATCACTTTACTTACCAGAGTCATTTTTTTCCTAGGGTATGCAGTATTTTGAGTGCTCAGTCAGAAGTTTTCAATAGCAGCAAATGCCAAGTTTAGAACTCAGAGTTCTTTAAAAATTGAATAAGAAAAATTCTCCCACTCAAAACTTAGAGAAAAATAATTTGCTGGGATCCCATGTTGGTCAGTACATTCCCACTTGCAACGAAACTTTTTGGAACAAAAGAAAGTTTCAATAAATGGAATTAACATGGATTAACGCTGTGGAAATGCAGCATTAACCCAGGAAAGCACAGCAGCAGAGTGTGAAACTATTTTAAAAGCAAGTAAAATACGCCCCCAAACTGGGTCAACTGGCTGTGGGTAGAGCCCCAAACACCTTTGGACACTTCTCCAGGCTGCGGGAGAAAACACTCCTGTTCTTCATGTTACCTGCATTGCCTCCTCAGATATCTCCTGCTGGGTCATGTGTCCAGCTGAAATGTCACCCTGCATGGGGTCAGCCTGGTCTCAGCACTTCTTTAGGTGTTGGGAGTAATAATTTTGGGGCTGGATAGATGCCTTCTGGAATGTCCACAAAGATGTAGCCCTTGCTGCAGCTGCAAAATAAGTCCAGGTGTTCATCCAGTCCTTTGGTGATGGAGAAGGGGAGATCTCAGACAGCTCATTTACAGCCTGAGGTCTTCTGCCAACTCCTCGCTATCTCCCACTACACTGTCAAATCTTTTTCACAACAGCAGAGTCCAGTCTAATGAAGATACATTTCAGTAATTAGTCAAAGACTCTGCACTCTTGTTTATATCCTTAGTGCAACCTCTGGGTCATGCATGGCCAAGCGGAAGTACACCATATGCTTCTACTCATTATCAGAAAAATTCAAATGGATGATCACACTGTCTCAAGGCTTGTTAGTTGCTTGGTTTGCTCTGTCTCTTCTTACATCATGTTCATCAATATAAAATAAAAATTAATGTATGAACAGATTTTCAGCTGTCATGTATACTCAACAAACTACCTCAAATAACCATTGAAACTAAACTTAGCCATGCTTTCCTTTAAAGTGGATTTAGATTGTCATAATTTTGGATATACTTCTTACAATTTTACACTCATCTTTTATATATATTTATCACTTATTTTTGTGCACATGGATGTCCTTCAAGAGTTCCTCTCTGGAGATTTCTCACCCTGTGGTTATTTTCTCAAGAAAACGTAACTCCAGGAATATTTGTATTAAGGTATATAAGAATAGGGTGATGAGTAAAAAAGTATAATGCAGTTGGAAGAACACAACATTTAATTATTCAGTAGAATATTAATTTGAAAGCTGAGTTATCAAACCATGGAAAAACAAAATATATATTGCTCAGATCTCAATATTTATTACCAAATTCTTGTTTTGGCCATGTGCCCATCCTCTACCAAAGTTACTTACAGAAAATTTAAGATAATTTAAGATAATTTAAGATAATTTAAATACTTTAACAGAGGTTTGTAGTTTTCAGGGTAAGATCATAGATATCCATAATAGAATATACTGAATATTCTGATCATTTATTGCTGCCTCAGAAACCAACTGAGGGCAAATATTGCTGTGCAGTATCAAGACCAAGAATTTTGAGAGAGGTAGTACAGCATTTTTACCATTCCCTCCATGTGGATGACAATGAAATGCCAGAAAGTTTGGCACAAAGCTGATTTTTTACTGTACTAAATAAAATCAGCTTACATTTCCTACAGCAAGAGGGTGACAAGGACAAAAGAAGAGTAGAATATTTTAAGTGTTCCAAAGACTGTGAACCCTTTTTTGTTGGAGGTAGCTTGATTTTTGTTGTCCCATTCCTTCCCATAGATTTTTTGATAGCTCAGAAGAGAAAGAAGTCTCCAAATATAGACCAGCACATCTGTAGCCCAGATAAGGAAAGTGATACAGAGTCCCATGATAAATGATATGTCAGGAAACCATACCAGATATTTTGATGAGTATTAAAGAATTTCCATGTGAAGAACAAACACTATCAGAAAAAAGGGAAGATATGATAAAATCAAAAATATTTCAGGGACATGAGGAAAAAAAGGGGAATAGAAGGAAAAGCAACAGTTTTCTTTGAAAATATACTGAAAGTGATTCTTTCCATTTTAGTGATTTTTAGCCAGGGTGTCTGTAGTTTTGATTGAAACCTTCACTATTTGCATTGGACCCTAAAAATAGTTGAGCTAAAATGGATCACAAGTGTTTTCCTCCACTGGAATTTTGATATTCTGTGGATGAAATTGAATACTACTTTTCAAGAACTAATAGAAATGTTTTTCTTCTTCCAGAAAACCCCTCCTTCACTTCATTTTTTCTTCCCCAACATTGGCAATTGTCAGTAATGCCTCTTTTTTCTCAATTTTTAAAATGTAAAATTATAAGGAAAATAGTTTCAGATGAACAAATTTTCTATCACATAAACAGTTAATTCAGATTTTAATGGTAGTCACTTTATTGTCCTCACTACACATAATTCCCATTTAGAAAAGCCTTAACCCTAGAGTTATAGTAGAAGAAGCAGTGCTTACTTTAGTATTTTTTTCCTTAATCCAAGATAAATCTCTATAATTAGAATTGACTGCTTTTTAAAAGAACAGAAATGGCAAGCAGCTCTATCTTAAATTAAAAGATCTATTACCTTTGGTCTTCTAATTCTTCTCAGCAATGTGTTTTCTCAGGAGGCACTTTCTCATCCTTATGAAAATGAACTTACTGTAGGTGTAGAGGGAAAAACACATCATTGGATTTATGTACTAAGTGACTGGATAGGGAAGATATGTACAAGTTTAGAGAAATGGGAAATAATTGCCAAGTATGTCATGTATGAACATATTATTAAAAAATATCTGTAGCATAAGATATACATCAAATAAGACATTTTTATTGAAGGCTAAATTTTCATTCCCTCATGCAAATGGGACACAGGAAAGTAAAAAGTAGAGACTCACAATTTCTGCATTCAAGAGTTGGATGCCTAAAAAGCATCCAACCAGGAGCTCAGAGGCACTCCTGGTAAACCACAGCTTTTTACAGCCATACCACAGAAATGCTCATGGCCAGCAGTAAAAAGTGGTATAGACTGCCAGGATATCATGGCATGTATATTCAGCTAACTTCACTCTTTTTGCTCCCAGGATCTTCTTTGTTTCCTGTTTCCTATAAGCTTATCCTTTTCAGCAGCACTCTGTTAGTGCCCCTTTCTGCCCTGCTCTCTGTATGGCTGCAGCTTCAAATCTGGACCTCAACCATCTTGATTTCGTATGCTCCTCACTCTTCTGCTTCCTAGACAGACAAGCAGCAAATGTCTGCTAGATGATTTGAGATTTTCCAAGACTAGTTGTACCCTGGAATTAGTGGACACTGGTAGTATGTACAATAGGAACAATGCTGGAAGCTATCTGTTGGCTGAAGCTTTGATTGCAAAGTCACTCATTTAACAGTAACTATTATCATTTGTCTAACCACTCCTAGCATTCAGTGGATGTTATGTACCCCATATTAAAAAGAACTGTATCCATGCCAGTCCATCTTTCTTTTATCCTAAATAAATAAATAAATAAACAAACAAATAAATTAAAAAACTCTCCAAGAAACAAAAACCCAACACCTTATGAAACGAAATATTGCCCAAATGCAAAAATAATTATTTCACTGGTCCCTCCTCCAAATGCTTAGTTTTACTCATTCTGACAATTATTTCATCTAGGCATTGTAATAGCTTCTGTATTTCAATGACTTCTGCTTTTCAGACCTGTATGTATCACCTTTTAAAATTACACCATATGACCACATATTGGCATCTGCTGGAGGGATTTTAGAAGTCATCAACAGGCCAGATAGCTTATGGTCGCTGAACACGAGGTATTTTGACTCTCCTGGCTAATTCCATTTATTTCAGCAGAGCTGTGCCAACAGTGAATCTGAGCCCTCTATCTAAATTTAATCTGTTCATTACCTCCAAAGACTATTGCAAATAAATAGGCAATGAAGTAGCTAGAAGGACGGAAAAGAAGGATATGGTGCATAATAGGTAACCTTACAGAAGAGAATCAAAGCACTGATTCCTTTCCTTCCAAACAGCAGACAATAACAGTTCAAACTAATCACATTTCAAATTTTCTTTTCTACATTTGATACTCTGGAGACTTTATTCCACTCATTCTAAATCAGCCCCTTGGTAATTGACTTCATCGATAGCGGATCAACCAGCAGGTAAGAGCTGGATTGGGATCTGTCGAGCATAAAGCTCTCTGCTTTGCACAGCAGTGAAAGCTGCTCTGGCACTGACACAGTGTAAGCAATTGCTAAGAAAGGCTTCAGATGGCCTGACAAGGTATTTTACCTTGAACTGGTAAAACAAGCTCAATTTTACCTAGTTCTTGGCTTCTTCACTCCTGCTACATTTAGAGTGACACTTATGAAATAGATAGCTTTCCCTAGGGAATGAAGTTAGGAAGAACTCAGTTTACAAACTCTAGGCTAAAAAGATCCTCTCTGATAATGATTCAGTAAGCACTGACTGGGATGTCTCTTTACCTGAAGTACACAATTCACCTCTACACTCTTGTGGACTCCTGCCACCTGTCTGACATTTTCTAGTCATTGCCAAAGAGAATTCTATGTATTTAGAAAATTTCAGTAGACACTGCTATGTAAAAAACTTTCCAAAGACATAGTTGAATGTGTCTCTGGGTCAAAGGAGAATCTTATCTCACTATGGTTTCTAAATCTGTGAGATTTTCTGAGGAATGGAGTGTTGAAATGTGATTGCTGGGGCTGTGCAACAAGAATGAAAGATAAAGAGAAAGGTTAAAGATGTTTAAAGTTCAGATATATCATGACTACCTTTCTCAGCACATTGACATAGGGATTAAATACAGTTTTTCAGAAAAGTGAAAAAAATAATTTCAATTGACTCTAGTCAGAATTAGGTAATGTAAGGATTGTTATCCTCACACATAAAATAAGAATATTCTATAATGAAACAGAGCAGTCCTTGAAGCAGGATATTTAATAATAATAATAATAATAATAATAATAGTAGTAGTAGTAGTAGTAGTACTAGTAATAATCTTAAAAGTGCCTGGTTTTGACCAGATTTCAGAACTTTTAATCTATTTATTTATTTATTTTAACTCTTCAGGGCAGCATGTATTGAATTTTGGCATCCTGGTGCTGCTCTGTCTTCAAACTGCCCTTCAGAAACTGTATTTGTTTTCCTCTGTCTTCATACTAAATATGCATAGTGCCATACGAAGCTCTTCCATCTTACAACAGTAACGGAATTCAATCTCTTGATGTGGGGGCACAAACTCCTGCTTTACTCGATCATCTTGGCCAAACCATTTAGTATTTGGGAGGTCACATACATGACTCTGACATATGGCTAATGACCAAAAAAAGTATTTAAGTTCACTGGAAGAAAACCATAACTCTTGTCAGCTGCAGCCGCTCTACACACTTACAGCACAAATGTCATGAACAACCCGGAGGGGAGGGGCAGCCAGAAGAACAAACTCAAAGTGTCCCAGGTTTATACAGCATTTTTCTTGAGCTACTATGCCTTTTATTCATAAGGCTATTAGATAACCTAATATAGCTATTTGATCCCTTGTATAGTTCTCATTTTTTGCCTAATTATTACTAATGAAGTTAATTCCCTGCCTTTCCCATGGCTGTTTTTAGCAGCTGAATACTCAATAAGAAAAGGTGTGGGGAACAATTGAGGAGGAAAGCAGTGAATTGTAAAAAGGGAAGGGTATTGTAGTCTAAAATACATTTGCATTTCAAAAGATTAGAGTAAATAAGGTGTGCTTACCAGGCACTTGCTTTTTAAAATTTAATTAATGCTAGAAAGACACTTTAAGACATAGTGCTCTAAAGGTGCTTGGAAGAAAAAAAAAATTGTCCCCCAAGTGTCTGATATGAAGAGCCCCTAGGTGACACTCAGAGTAATGCACTTTTTGAGCACTTACATTTACTAGTGTCTTTCAGTGCTTCATTAACATAATTCAACACAATTATAGGTATAAACACTTTATAAGCACTTAGTACTAGGAGTATCAAAAAATTGTTGATCTCCATCAGTTTATACTGAAAACAAAAAGCTCCAACACAGCACTCCAATAAATGCTTAGAACTCTTCCATACTTATCAATAGCATTCAAAATGTGCCAAAAAGGAAAAAAAAAAAGAGTCTTTCCCATGTATTCTCTGGATAAATTCTTTAAAGATTTTAAACATCCATGTAGCAGGCTACCTAAAACAATTAAAAGTATATGAAATGAATGATCAGATTTACCTAATCCCCCTGCTCACTAACTAGCTGCAATGACTAGGTAAGTCAACAGTGTTTGGGGGAAAAGGAAAACCAAAAATGGTGCCATTCAGAATAACAATGATCACCTTATCTATCACACTGACATGTTAAATCTTCTGGAGAAGGATTAAGAATACACAGGCTGGTCTGTATTGCAGGCCCAACTCACAGTAATTAAGGTGAGACTGAGTGCAGGTATGGCATGTGGCACCACACCTAGAGAGTTCTTTCTGTTTATGCTCCTCACTTACTTGAAAAAATATTTTGGAAAGAAAAGCCCACATGAAATGTGTTTTCTTGATGCAGTTAGTGAGTCCTTCACGTCTCATGCACTTCAGAGTGCTTCTTTAGAAGAGCAATGTTGTTCTCCCAGAAGGTACTCTGGAGGACAGGCTCTGACAGGCAGAGTTTGGGCAGCAGTGACCCCACACCAGCTGCCTGCACACACTCCATTTCTCATCCGAGCCATGCATCCAGGCTTGGTGCTGAAAGTTCCTTCTCTTCAACGGGGAAAAGAGCAACAGCACAAAGCTGAGCTCTGCTCACAGGACACTTCAACATCACCTCTCCCTCTCTTTTGATCCATGGATTTTCTTTTAACGAAAACTGTTTTCAATTACTAACTTTTTAGTTAATAATTTCTGTGCAGTCCAAAATTTCAGATCAGGGCAAGAACTAAATAAGCACATAGAAGAAGGATCTGTTTCTAAAGACTGATTTGAAATAAAATCAAAGAAAGGAAAAACACAGGGGTTTCTTTTCTCTTTTCCCTTCTCTTCATATTTATAATTTAGCATGCATTTACTCAAGTCAGAGGCTGTTTTGCAAAGCAGGTGAAGCACATAAACCTTGAAACATATTACCTCTTTTTATGTGCGGTAGGTTAGCTAAATTTATGAATATTTCACCTGACAGTTACATTAATCATCTTAATACTTCATGATATTTTTTCCAGTAAAATGGAATGACAATTGATCATACTAAAGACCAGTCATCACGCTAAGAAGATACTATCCATGTAAACTAAAAAGCCAAAAGACTATGTAAAAGGTGACATTTTTCAGGTGACATTTTTCAAAGTCATCACTTACTTTCACTAGGGTTAGCACCTAATTGCTTTTGAAAATAACCCATTAGAAATTCTCTATTTACCTTGTTAAGTGCTGGAAGTGGGTTCTTGCAGGATCGATCCATTCTGGTTTAGGATATGCCTGATTTGCCTTGAAATTATTTCTGTCATGTGCAATTGCTGAAACACTGCTTGCTGAAATCAGACTAGAACATCTCTTCTTTTACATCTGGAATGAGACTGGGAGTGGTGTATAACTGAGGAGCCTAAAAAAAAGAGTGCAAAATAGCTCTGAAAAAAAAGGCACCAAAAGAATAAAAGAAAATTGGTGACAGTAGGAATTAAGGAGTATCTGAAAAATCAAACCAATTTTTAGGCATCTCCCAGTAGAGACTGAAAAAACTGCCTTCCTTTCTCTGCCTAAAATTTTCCCTCTACCAATTTAAGACACTGTTGCAGCAAAGCACCTCAGCATTGCTTAAATCCTCTTGAAGTCAGAGGGATTTAAGTACGTGAATAAAATTATGTGCATACTGAAGTACTTGGCTGGGCTGGGTTGCATTGTTGAATTTGGCCGTGGACAATTTTAAAAGATTACTCCAAGACTGAAACTGTTATCTGTAATTTCCTTGACAAAAGAAGATGTATCCTGCCTTTCTTTCTCTAATACATTTGAGATAAATAGGAGAACAGAAACAGCTAAAATTGGTTATTTTACAGGGGGAGAGAGAGATAGTCTCCAAGACAAAAAATGCAAGCTAATTTTTACTTCTTTTGGATAAATATATATTTGAGGTTCTCAAGCCATATTTTCTAACACCAATATCTTCACAGTTAAGAATTCTGTCAAGTTGCACATTATGTCTCTCAAAGTTTTGGGTGTTGCTGTGGAAAACACTCATTGTTAGAGACATTTAAAAGAACCCAAACAACCCACCCTTTCCCTCCTGAATTCAACTGCAGTTGAGGAAAAGTCTAAAACTATGGCTGAGAAAGCGTCAGCCTCACCACCATCTAACCACAGAGGCATTTCTTTGTTTGACTTAGTCTAATTCCTCTAGGATCTAGGAGTCTGCTTCAGAGCATGTTCAAAACTATTCCAGGTTTAGCAGTTCATTTAGTTTGTCTTAAGCTTGATAGGAATCCAAAAATTATAGAGAGAATATCTTAATATCACACCCCTGAAGGGTGCGATCCAGGGGGTGGAGGAAAAATATACATAATATATACACATAATTTAGTCTTAATGAAAATAGAGCTAAATATTCTTTCATAATGAATGCAAGAAAAAGGTGGTGTAATAGCCTAGAAGGGAGAGCGACCACTACAAATAGGAAATGTATTAAATTCCTTTTTCATCCTGAGAGGGTTTACAGCAAAAAACCCCGACAATTAACCTTGAAGTTTCTTCTCCACATGTGCATTTGAAAAGCAAACTACCTTCTGGTCTTCAAAGAACAGTTCTAGGTGTATAACATGGGGAGCTTTGGGACTGCAGATCCCAAGTAGGCAGAATTCAACCTTAAAATCCTACTCCAGGCAACTTAGCTTCAGACAGAGGAGTAATTTAAAGCAGATTTTTGGAAACATATCTTGCCACATAGCCTTACATGCCTCTACTTACCACACAAATAACTTAGGTTATAGTTCCACCATGTTTTTTAGTCAGGTAATGTTGAAGAGACTAGATGTCCAGGGATTAAACACCTAAAATTTTGTTCCTGAGCAAAATCCCTTTTGAATGGTTATTGTTTATATTCAACTTAACTATTAGACCCTAGATTTAGCCCTCCTCATGAAACAAGTAGTTTCATCTTAACAATCGTTGTGACTGTAATTTTATTATTAGAAAGCAGTGAGAGAAGCAGGGTTTTTTTTCTTGTTTAAAAAAAAATAATGTAAAGTTTAATTGTTACACTATTCTAGTTTATCCACCTCATTCCACTAGCAAAAAAATTTCTTTTCCAAAAAAACCCAATGGTGGAAGAGTTGATTTAGATGACAACTATCTGTCTGTTAATCCTGGACTCCCACTATTTGCAAAATACTCTGGCATTGTGGGACTCTGAAAGTCATGAGATATATAGGAGCCAGTTAAATGTGGACTTCAGCATAGAATGCTCTGGGTTGGAAGAGACTTTAAATATCACCTAGTTCCAACCCCCCTGCCATGGGCAAGGACACCTTCCACTAGACCAGGCTGCCCAGAGCTCCATCCAACCTGGCCTTGAAAGCTTCCGGCGTGGGACATCCACAGTTTCTCCGGGAAACCTGTGCCAGTGCCTCACCACCCTCATAGTAAAGAATGTTTTCCTGATATCTGACCTAAAACTGCTCTCAGTTTGAATCCATTCCCCCGGTCCTGTCACTAGATATGCTTATGTATAGCACAATGCCAGATTTCTTAACAAAAGCAGTCCAGGAACAATCAACCTCTCCCCTTTGCTCATTTTCAAACCCTGAATTCATTCAGCATACATTATAAATCACTTTCCTCCCCAGACAATAAGCATTCGGGATCCTCTGGCATTCCATGGCCCTTTACCCAAAAAAGGTCGCCTTTTGTTCCACCCATAGGTTGTTTGGGTTTGTTTCTCATCAGAGCTTTAGTAATAAAATAACTTTTTACTTAGAAAAAATGCATTAATTGAATACATAAATATCATTACATGAGTACGAGGGTATATGTAAATAACAATATACTAAGACAATCATCACAGTTAAAACTGCAGATGCGTAAAGACACTGATGGAATGATTATTCCAGTGCTGAACTATGTACATACACACACCCTTATGATGGAAATGATATAAATATTACTTACTGGGTTGGACTCTGCATCTGATGATTGCGCTTGTCTCAATCAATGAAAGGGCTAGAGTTCAGCGTGGATATGACAACATAGCACAGTGCTCCAGTGGAAAATGTAAAACAACCTTAATAGCAACACAATCAGACCCACTTAAAGCATCATACAGTCATTACATTTTGGGAGGCAAACACATTTGTTCAGCATCTATCTTAATATTTTGCTTTTGATTAGGTTAGGTCTATCACACTGTGTAAGCATGCCAATAACATACTGATGAAGTGATATCAAAATAAATGAAGCTTTGTGGTTTTTTGTTGTTTGTTTCTTTGGTCGTTTCTTTATATTGTCAAGGGCAATGAGAAGCATCCAGTAAATTGTACTAAACTGAGGCCTGCAGCATCAGCTAGTCCTGGATACTGATGAAAATCAGACACAGCTGGAGTGGAGTCTCCTTTACCTTCTCTGTGCAACTGTATTTAATTCACAATTACCTTCTCTACCTCTTTGTCCAAAAAGAATATACCGTATGTCTGTTGATTTTTTCCGAAGATATCACTGTATGAAGTTTTTCTTATCATTAGGATGTTCCGAAGACAGTGTTGACAAGTATCATTCATTTTAAAAGGTTGAATTATGTTCAAACCTTCAGTTAATTCCACAATCTGCTTTATTATCTATCAAAGTTTGTTGTTCTACTTCCAAACCATCTTTTGCTTGGGTACTGACTGGCCACTACTAGCTGCTTATACCTGCTAAGGAGAAGACAAGAAAATCCTGTCTGCCTTTTCCTTAAGCCTGTCATGTGTTATTGAAGTTTGATGCTTCCCTCTTGACAAAGAGGGAACACAAATTTTCAATAAAACAAGCTTAAAAATGCTCTGCTGTGCAGATTTTTTTCTCCCTTCTCAAAATCACTCCTATCAATCTACTTGTTTATTCTTTATACTCTTCCTCCCCACAACCCTACTGTTCATAATGAATAGAGTCTGCAGGCACTCCGAGCAGAGCGGCTAAAGCCGATCTGAGGGAAGCAGATTTGTTGGAAGCACCACAGAGCTCAGCTACAGAAGCGTGGAGATGTGTGTCACATAGAGCTGCTGCAGATCTCATAGAAACACAAGGGTTGGCTTGGTCTCTGGAGCAGATTTCTGATTGAAATGGATGGAAAAAGACCCAGCTATGCAGGGAAGTGCCATCAGTTCATACGATGTTGGGGAGTGTGCCATGCTCTTCGCTGGTAGGTGAGAGGTGGAGACCTTCTTGGAGAACTTACAGAAAAATCATGGCTTTATAAAAAAAAAGGAAGTAATTTTTTTCTGTCTTAAAATGTTTCAATATTTATCAGATTATCAAATTTATTCATTTATTGTTGAATCTTAAACTTGCAATAATTTTCTTCAGTTAAAAAACCTCTCCCATAGCTACTGTATGAGGAGTATGCAGTTAGTGTCATTGGGTAATCAGAATATCGCAGTAAGGGGAAGCACAGAACTAAAAATTAAGCAGCCTTAATAGCATGAAAATCCACTGGCCTGTGATAAAAAGGGCTCTCTAGATAGGTGAGACATGGTTTTAAGAAATGATATCAAGATTTGAACATTATCCGCAGTAATTCTGAATATTCATGAAGCACCACTGTGTAGCTTTGTATACCCAAACGTGAGTTCTAGTTTAGGTTTTTGTAGCTGAATAACTAATCTTTATCACGTTATAAACAAGGTTCTGAGGGTTTTAACATTTACATGATTGATTCATGCATACAATCAGTTTATAGGTCATTGCTTTCTTTGTTTTTAAGAGTTTGTTCCTCCATTATGAAAAATTGCTGATCCAACCATTGCTCATTGCACTGGAATTTAGCTTTAGTGACTTGTATTAGATCATATTTTCAATATTGAAAAATTACCTTGTGACTGCATTTCTGGTGACAAGCCTTCTGCTGCTCTTTCACATCTTTTTTCAAATAAGAATAACAATTGTCAGTTGTCTAGATGATTACTCACTTTCTCAATACTCCAGGGTCACATTTGTTTGCAAGGCAAGTGATACAAAACATCATTAATAGCAAAAAAAAAAGGCAATTATATTTCTAATAAGGACTTTATATCCTTATCTCCTCTGTAGCTGAGATGAAGGTTTTAGCAATGGACAACTACCTCTGTAGAACCGTATTTCCAATTACTGCCTCCCAGAAAGGTTTTCCATTGAGCTTTCCATTCCCTATTAGAGATATTTGCCAGAAGATGTGTACACTGTTCCCTGTCATTCATTCCAGGTTCACTAGAGCTGGTAGGGAGGAATTCAGTCTAGCCTAGGCAAGTAGGAACAAAAACACGAAAACCAAGACTACCAGAAGACTCAAATTACAATTGTATTCAGTGAATGAAGTTTCTTTGTAGGAAAGAGTTTTCAGATTTATTTATAGAAGAATATTGACTTTTTTTTCAAATGACCATATTAATGTACAAGCTCCACTGAATCCTGATGAAATGAACTGGGCAAGTTCATTGTTAATAATCATATACAGTAAAAAGTAGGTGTCACTCTTAAAAGTGTTTTCTTCTCTAAACTTTGACCCTAGTCCCATTATATTAAATGTAGCCATTTAAAAGGAAATCAATTCACATATTCAAATTATTGACATTTATCTTACAAGGAAAATAATCAGAATTATAAACTTGGGTCATGAGTATATTTTTATTGTATATTACAAAGCTCTGGGTATATTGTGATCACAGTTACACAATAACTCTGGTACGCAAGAAAAAAAGCCTTGTTATATGAAAACATCAACACATCTTAAAGAATTGAATTAGACTTCATAGGTATAATAATTAATATGTGCAAAAAAGAAGAACAAAAGATCAAAACAACTTAATTAAATGCCAAACTTTACAAGCATATCCTCACCTCTGATACACTGACTTAAAAGCATGTAGGCAAGACTCACAGTAGGAACCATTCTTTGGTTTAATTAATTACTGGAATAGTTAAATAGCATTGACTGAAGAAAATATAGGATCATTTAATGGAAATGCAGAAGTTCATAACAACTTCCAAGGTGCAAAATAAGAAATTATTTGATCTTGAACTAGCAGCTGTTTAAAACATTTTTTTAAACTTCCAAGATTATTTCAAAAATATTACATTTTTAAAGAAAAAAAATTATACTTTGAGTAATTTAAGAAAAAATTACTACACTATTCTCAAAATGACTACAAAATTCTCAAAAAGTACAAAACATAATGAAAGATTAATTTTAAAACTGAGAAATTATCTCAGATGTGAGCTGTACAAATTAGGGCACTGTGGCAAGTTCTAATTCACCTGGTCAGCTCCTCACACGTTAGAAAATGCAAGGTTTCTTTGTCTTGGCATATTTCCGGGATAATATTTTCTAAATGTTTTCATTTGGAACTCTTTTTAAAAATATCAGGCACAAATATACATTTCTCTAAAATATTAACAGGGTTTTGTAGAGCTGTGAATTAATTGCTTACATGTGTGAAAGACTAATGAAATGTTTTTAGGCGAGCCAGGTACAGAAGGACATAGCCAAGACTCCTGCTGAATTCCTGTCAATGGACCTCCACAAGGCAAGCCTTGGGTTCTTCAGTGAGGACACATGCAGACACACAGACATCTATCACATCTATTGTACTAAACCCAAGATCAGCTGGAATTCCAAGTCACAAAAAAATGGCAACTTTCCAATCTCTTAATTAGTTGTTATATACCCTTATCACTTAGAAGATTTTTCATGTGAGGACCAAAAAATTATAATCTTGCACTATATATTAGTTATATACAATGAAGAAAAACCCCAACAAAACCAAACCAAACAAAAACAAACAATCAAACAAAACCAAACCTACTTTAAATTCAGGTAAAGTTCAGAAATAACTATAAAGGATCGAGCCCCAAATTTAGGGATAACAGAAATGTCTTTTCATTGTTTTAGATTATATGAAGGGAATCTGAGATAACTAACCTCAGGACATGCAGTTAATTAAGAACTGAACTGGAACAAAGCTCATGGCTTTCAAATCAGAAGCTAATGTGTTGCCAGCTGGAATGTGTGGAACCCCCATGGTAAGGCTGAAAATACGTGTTTATAAACTGTGTTCCTCCATGTTTTCTGTGCTCTGGAGAAACCCATAATCGTACAAGATGCAGAGTAATAAATCACAATTAGTGCACAGCTAAAGAGAAGGCTTTTTTATTTTTTTCCTCCCAAAAAAAGAAAAAAGAACTCCTTCCCATGAAGGGAAAATGGAAAATTGAGGATGGAATAGCACTTATTTGGACAAGAATAGTCAGTAAAGCTTTTTTGCCCCCCCAAAGTATCTCATGCAAATAAACTCTCTGTCTGCTTCTGCAGTCCACCAATTTTTTTTTCAATTTCTTTTTTCCAGTTTCCTTTAAAAACTCAGTCAGAAAGTTAAGAATCAACTTTAGAAAAGCTTAAGAGAATTTGGTGATTGCTGTTCATTATCATATAGAGATTTAAGCAAAGACATTAGGTGTGGTTTGGATCAATATCAGATACATAACTGACTGAAGAAAAGCTGTACCTCATAAACTTACTACAGTGATAATATTCAGAGAAATCTGTCAATAAAGCCTATTCTGCGTCTGAAGAACTACAGCACCATTGCACATGTGCTAGCAGAGTACATGCTCACAAGGTGAGATGTAACCAACACACCTTGTTACATTCATGAAGGAATGCCTTCCTTAATCCCCAAAAAAGGTCCTTCGCTGTGCCAGGAAAGCAAAAGAGATCAAGGAAACCTAGAAGTGCTAAATGTACTGCTCTCTGAAATGAGATACTAATTCCACATTTTCACACTTTCACTTTAGTCTACCTAAGCTAGGAATCTGCTAATGATGAAAAGGAAGCTGCAGGATAGAGCCATGAAGAACAACCAATACAATCATTGTTTCTGCAATTCAATTTCAGCATCATTGGTGAGATTCAACTGGCAATAGATCTCTTCAGAGATTAGATTAAATATTTTTTTATTATCAACAAGTAGGATTTTGAGAATGATACTAGAACTTATAGCAGTAACAACTCCAAATTTATATTATACTTTCTATTGTGCAGTCTAGAAAAAATATAAATTTTGATGAACAAAATTCAATTTATTTCTAATTTGACACCTACAATCTTCATTAATATGTCTGTTCCAAATACTCTTTATAAAGAGAGGTCTAACAAGTAAAATCCACTGATATACATCCCATTATTTAAATTAAACACCTTCAATTCCATTAGGTCAAGTCACTTGCATTTCTGCATTTACTAACTTTTAGCTAATCCAAAATGCCAGTAAGGATTTACCAATCGTGAAACTAAATTCCCCTGTCTATCTCTAAACCATTGCAGTTATCTGTTACAGAATAAATTAGGAATAATAGGATTTGTGTTTCTCTAGACTATAACTATTTTAGTAATTTAGAGATAAAAGCAATTAGTATTAGATCTTTTTTGCATCTCATTTTAATTGGTATTATATTGAATATTCTTATTCTTTGTTGGATAGCTCCTCTACAGGATTCTAATATCAGCATGTCTTTTGTACCTTTTAACTATGTGAAATGTTTCCAGTAAGGGTAATAATAAGACCTCTTAGACATCTTTTCCATTTATTAGTCAGCTAACATGGTAAGACTAATATTTAATGTTATTAGTAATTCTCAAGTCAGGAGTTCAGAATTAAATAAGGAATACAAAAGATTGCTAAATTTAAAACACTGTTTAATTTTGGTAGAGGTATGCAAATCAAGAACTGGTACAACGCCAGGGAGAAAACTGTTTAAACATGCTTGAATTTCTCTTCAGTTTTGCTTAACCCTCAGGTTTTTCTTTCCTGATAAACGTTTGCCCTAACGCCTGCTGTGCAAAGAACAACAAGGAAATCACCAAAGCTCCCCACACCATATCAGTGACTTTTCCTCAGTCATTATCTTACAGCTACCACAAGGAGCATGAAAGGTATGATTTCTACCACTCCCAACAGGGATCCAGGGCAAAGCATTCAGCATGCTGTCTCACAGGGAGAAAACACGATCTAGGAGCTGCATCAGTACCTATCTAAATTCAGTCTCCAGCTTCCAATGCTAGAAGAAAAATATTCCTAGTGCAGTTAATGTGTGTAATTCCTTTTCCTGTTCTCGAGTAAAACTCGAGAGAGCAATATAGTCTCTTTTGTCAGCTTGTTGATGAGCTCATTGACTTCTCTACTAATGACAGCTGTCGAGAGGAAAACAAAAATCCTAATTTAAGCTGATAAGAGGTTGTCTAAGGAGAAATGCAGTGTACAGAATATGCTAAAACATTATAACTTTATGTAGCAAAATAAGACACGTTACACTTTTTAATACATTAAAAGTGTTCCTTCCTTGATAAAACTTTAATCTTAGGTATGTCAGGGTAGCTTTTGTTGGCTTTTACAGGCATAAAAACAATACTTGTGAGCCAGGAGACTGCCTCAGGAATCCTTGGTGATTAAGACTATTTTTTTTAATATATTATTGGTATTTTTAGCCTGAAGGAATTTTTAGGTCTAACACTAGTTAAAATATAATTACATTTAAATAGAAACCAGATTTCTTCTTTTTTGTTTGTTTATAAGTGTATATATATAAAGACAACATGGCTTAAAGAATGATTCATTAATCTCTGCATTACCCTCAGTACTTGCAAATCCCAATTTTCAGGGAAAAACACTGTCATGTCCTACAGTTACATAAATAAATACACAGCACGACTAGAGAATACTGGATAGAGGGCCATTGTAAATACTAGTTTTTAGCAATACCACATGCACCTATGGTTGTTGCAGGCATTTGCTTTCAGCTCGGAATATAAAGCTTCTATCAGTTTTCGGATGGCAAAACCTGCAACAACATTTCCAATTAGCAAATGTGACATAGATCTATCCAGTATTTGCTGAAGGTAAAGGAAGAGGTGTAAAAAGTCATATATACTTGAAAACTAAAGACTAAGTAAACATAAATCAGAGTTCTGTGGGACTAGATTATATCCGTGACATTTTATCCAATTGTTTCTGTCTCCCCTGTTATTCTTTGTTAGAGACCTGAAAGTATAAAACTTCAAAAGTCTTATGGGGACAAAGCTCATGGGAAAAAGCTCATGAGAAAGAGAAAAACAGCCTAGATAAAAGGTCAGAAGTTGTGGAAAAGGACATAAAGTAGAATCCAAATATAAGTACCATGTGTGATAGATTCCTAGGAATATTTCCACTGAAATTATTACTGACACAAATTTTTGAAAACAAGTGCAGATATGTGCACATGTGCACAGAAACAGACAAACCAATAAATCAGTGTGAGAGCAAACACCAATGCCATGAGACAATGAACAAAATATTGAACACATACACACACTGTTCATGCCAAAGACTTTGCAGTTCTTTTTATTTTAATTTTTTGAAGTTCAAATTAATTTCAATTTTTTTTGTAGTAGAAATCCAAGGTTTATTTTAGCTTATTTTTAAAAACTTTGCTTTACATAATACTAGCCAATATAGAGTTCTGTGGTACATTTTATAACATCAATATTTCAAATAAAATAACACAACATATACGCATATGAAAAAATATATGTATTGAATTCTATAACTGTCTCTTCATTTGAGTATATCTGCTACAAATAATTTTGTTCGGAAAAGACAAACAGTGTCTACATCCATTTTTTCCTCAAAATGAAATCTAGGAATTGCATATGGTTTTCTTTTCAGGCAGAATAGTTTCCAAATTGATCTATATATCTACTTAAAGAGTACCTTTTTTTGTGCACAATGATTGTTTTTATATTTTTGCATTAAAAACTCAGTCTACATACCCATCATCGTGAATACACACTGGAAAATTTAATTAAACTATTAAACCTGTTACCTATTAAGCTTGAACTAAAAGTTGTCGAATGCCAGGGAAGCCATTCCATAATTATAAGCACTCTTACACCACCATTAAGAAAATATGCCTGAAAGGAGTTACAGAGCACAGTTCCATAGCCACATGAAATAATATTTTCCTAAGTCCAAAATATAATCAGGAACCAGCCCATAAAAATCACACATACTTATTAAGAGAAACAAATACCTATGACCCTAAAAGAGGATAAATAAATTTATTTCATTAGTTGCACTGTGTAAGGCCTTAATCAAACAATGATTTATGCACACAAACTACCTCATGGATGAATCTCACACATGCAGTTCAAGATAAATTAGCTGTTGTAGGATCAGGTCCTCAATAAGTGCATGCTCAGATGATTGGGAAGCTGTTCCTGAAATTGATAGTCAGCCAACCTCAGTGTTGGCTATTTAATGAAATAATCCAACCGAATGCATTTGAATTGGATTATTTGTGGAGTTAATGCTACACAACATGAGAAAAATGGCAGGATTGCGCCATTAAAGATGACAATTGTGGGTTGATCAACCTGAAGTTATCATGCTGCAATGTTAATGAGAAGCCTGAAAAAAACCTCAGGGGAAAGAGGCAAAGAAATGCTTCCTTAATTAAATAATATGTTAAAATCTTTAGTCATTACTACCATCAATCTATTTTCATGGATTGTTCAGGAGAATTAACCAAGCCAGTACTGGAGGTATCATAATGTCTTAAAAACCTATAAACATGTAAGAGGAAGTTACTTAAGTGTGTAAAGTTGGCATGCAGAACAAAATTAATCCCATTTACTGAACTTTGTTCCTGCTTAGTTTCAGTCATGTAGGGGCCAAGGCAATTACCTAGCTAATTTCACAAACTAATTCTATGAAATGCTAACAACAATCCCTAAGTCACCATTTGCTTTTACAAACACATCTATCCTGCCGTGCCATTGCCAGCTGATGAGTGATGAGAAGCATCAAATCAAAGTAATTAAGAGAAATATAAGAAAGATGGTGCATCTTAATGACAGGCAATATTAATTATGCCCCGTGGATGCTCACTACAACGTAATGGTCATTGCAGGAAAGAATTATTATTAGTGGAAACTTATTCTGATTTTGTGAGCCAAATTGTACTTGGCCTCTTAGAGTCTATCTAAACATTCATATGAACTGTGAGAGGAATTTTATAGTTGAAAATGTACATATGGCCCCCTGCCACAACGTGGTGGCTTGAATAGACTGGCTGCCCACATAGATGTAGTGTGGAGGGACTTATGGGTCCCTACTCCATGTCAGCCAAAATGTGGGGCAGTTTGAATACCAGGATCCTTGTACTGCTCCTATTTATTATTTGTTTCATCATATACATTTTGTGTTTTTCTGCTAAAACAGGTGCAGTCAAGGAGAAAGTACCTCACACGACACACCAGTGATCAGCAACATGCCACACGCAGTGCAGCGCACACAAAACCCACAGGCTGTTTTCAAAATACTGACTGAAAACAAACACACAGAAAGAAATCAAATCCCATTTGCAGGAAGTCCTCACAGAAAACATGAACACTGTCTTCCAGCATACATGGGGTGGCAGGGAAGGATGTTTGATTAGCTCTTTAATGTACTGCTGATGACTCACAGGGAATTATACGATACTCTGTTGGGGAGAGTGAAAAGATACAGGCCATGCAGGGACGAGTCAATCTGGCTCACGTCCTTCTAACAGAAGGTGTATTTAATTTAATAGAATTATATTCTCTTAGGGTTTGCCGTGAATGGATAAAAAGTTGATCGCCAACACTGGCAATGTGTCTTCAGTTTAACCCAATATTTCCCTATTCCTGATGTTTGGAAATGGTGCTCTCAAACCTGAATTAATCTAGTTTCAATTCATGAAATGTTTCATACAAAATTCATGACTGTTTCTATGCAGCAGTAAGAAGATCAAGATTCCAGTCAATTCAGGAGCCCAGTTTCCATTTTGGCCATCTGAGACTAACAAGCCTTCACAAAGAAAAAGAATGATGGAAGGCAACCTAGAAATTTGGTATGGAAGTCCTGAGATAAGGAATCAATACAAAAATCTATTTTGTGAAAGAGAATTTAAAAAAAAAAAAAAAAAAAAGAAAGAAAAGAAAAGAAAAGGAACCTAAAAACTGAAGTTGTTCCCAAAAGAAAAAGCATTTTAAGTTAATAGCCACAGTGAAAAAGAAAATCCCATATGGAATGAATAATTTTCCTAACACGTCTTTTTTAATTTGGAATAAGATTTGCGATAAAAATGTTAATGCTGGGGATTTTAAGTGACAGAATATTATTCTAACTCATTCCTTTAAAGTCTCAAAAAAAAAAAAAACCCTCACAAAAGCTCCTTTGTTAGGCCTAGTTTAGGCCACCTTAAAGCTCCTTTCAATCAAAGTACAGCTTCTCATTAAGGGAAAAATGATTATTAACATCCTCATTTTGCTTCCTCATGTGAATTATTTGCATTCAAAAATGTGCACGGCATTAGTTTCAGGGTAAATGCAAATATGACAGCGGGATTTCTCACCAAGCTCCTTTTTATTATTAGCTCTTTTTATGCCCTCCATGTATTAGTCCCTCATCATTTTTCACAATGTATTAAAATGTTACATTTTCTAAAATAATAATGTTTTCCTTCATTTGGTAATTGTCTCAGTCCAGTCTACAAAAGTGTCCATCACAGTGCCTACAGTCTATAATTTGGAATAGTTTATAATAATTGTTCATCACTGCTTAGGGGAGCCTTGGGCATTAGCTATCACAGTTACAGAATCCCTACTCTCCCACTGAGTACGTGATTATTTTAGGTGAAGTTCATGTAGAGGGGGGATAGGGCAGGGGCATGGTAAAGCTTATATTGTGACTGTCCCTGATAGACTCTCAGCTGGTGGTCTGAAGATAAATTGAGATGTTTTTCAGTTTTTTAAGCTTCATCCATCCCACGTCTGCCAGAAACGAGGCCAGCTCTAAAACATATTTTGAGCTTATTTTAAATACAACACCAAAAGAAAACAAATAAACGATCACTCTGACTCATCTTCCTGACATTTTAAGAGAAATGATCCTGGATGCTGAAGATTAGTCAAAACATAGCGTGTTCAGTTAGAACAAAATCAAGTTACCAGTGGCATACTCTCTGCCAGGGTTGTATTTGATAAACTGATTACAATTACTTCTTTTTTCCCTGGTCATATTAAAGAAATGAAAATAGATCTGACTAATAAAAGCAAACTAATAAAATCATTTGATCATCCTGATTCACCGCACTTCATCGTGCCAAGCTTCCCTGTTGACTCTCAAATTGTTATTGTCAAATTCTCAAGCATTTATTACACTCAGGATGACTTACGTGTCCCTTTTTTCTGTCACTGTGTTGATGTCCATCATCACACCACCACCACCATTTAATTGCAGCAAAGCAGAGCGGAGACCACTCTGATACCACCCACTGAATATGAAATAATGTTGTTTCAGAGTAACATATTCTGCAATAAAATCATCTACCGTGATCTGTATTGACATGAACACAGATAGCATCGAATTCAGAGATGTATCTAAATACATTTTAAAAGAGTTCATGGTTGATATAATTTTTTAATTTTCTTCCAGAGAAGGCCCTGAGATTTGCCATAATATCATTTACCACTATATCATTTAAACATTGCTACTGAGTCTGACCTATGAAGTTGAAAATTACTGAGAGGCGTAGAACCCATAAAGCAGTTACCGGCAGGATGTATGCTAAAAGCAGATCATATCCTATTTATATCTTTCCTATGCCTTATTCCATCTCACTTACACAAAGGTATGTGCCCATTTTGTACTCGTGAGTGTCAGTGTGAGTAATCTACGTAATTGTGAGTTCAAGTAGCCTAACTTACTGCCTTGGAATTTGTTCCTTTTCTTAAAGTGGTTTCTGAGTTATAGTGGATTAGTTTTCTGCAATGTTTTGTAGGAGAGAGTTACCTTAGGGATCATAATGAAATGCACCACAAAGAGCTAGAAGTGAAGAAAAAGGCAGAAACACATCATCGACATCATTTGGTTGTGACCCAATTAGCCAAATTAAAAGCAGCATAAATCAACTCCAAAAATTGTTCTACCCTTGTGAAATCAAGACAGACATGAATCGTGGGGGAGGAATATGGAGGATGGGTGTGTCAGTGAACTGAAGAGACTGCAGGATAAAATCCTTGCTCACCAATCTCTTAACAAGGCTGCTAAGTGTTACTACAGGCATTTCTATGGTTTGTAACAGCCAATAGTGAATGTCACATTGAAGTAATCTTCTGAACCTAAGAAATTCTAACAAGTGTGCTTATATGCTCTTTTTCATCTTTTCTTCTCATTTTTGATATGAGGATATGCAGCAATTATCATTATTATATGTTGTTAAAGACATATTTGGCTCAGCTACATTTCTCTCATTCTTTAACCATAGATAATTAAATCAGTAACTTATTCCCTGTTCTTTTCAGAGGTCCTTCAGAGCACTAAGCCTTTCATTTGGGCAAGTAGTACAGCTTATTAAAATAAATTCATTTTAATGCCATCTAATTCTGCAATGATCAGTTAATTATGGACTCCTGTTTGGTTTCCAGTCCAAGATGAAGTAATAAAATCATCACCTGACAATCAGAGGAGTGCATTTCAATGATTTAAACCATAGTGTAGTACTCAGACACACCCTGAGTACCTCATTATTTCAGGAATAGTAAGGACAGGAGCACAGGTTGCGGTGCAAGGCCATATTGGCTGTTTATTAATTTTTGCCGGTCAGCTCAGCTTCTACTTCCTTCACCACATGGAGATGTTCTGAACAATGGGCAGTAAAATAACATCTACAGTACAGATAGGTCACAAATACAAAACCTGAACTCCTGTCAAAACTAGTAAGATGATGCCATTTTCAAGTACTTCTTGAAAGACTAGCTAGCATTTGCCATAGAAACATTATTTGTAGGTAATACCACAGACTTGATATTTTCCCTTAAAGGTAAAAACCACAGAAATCAAGCCGTTCTTACAAAACACTTTCAGAGTTTTCTTACTTGGAGAGTGGTGTCTTTCCATCTCGGAACCTGACCTTTCTGTTATATGCAACTAGTCTCTCTACTGGAGACAGGAAAGAATTATTTCAGAGTTATATTTCAGAAGGGGCTACATGTCAGAATGGTTACTCCAAGGAATTATAGTCTGTCCTGTGTTTCTGTTCCACAAAGCTGAAAGACTCACACTTTTGTTAGTGGATCAAGAAAACTTTTACTCTAACTGTGCCAGTAGCTGTATTATAAATCTCTCTTCCTTCTCCTCTCAGCATTTGCATTTAGCTGTTCCAAAGTCTCTCAGAATGGGGCAATAATCTCTGTTTGGACCTGTGGTACATCTGGATCACAAGGTGAGCCACAACCACCATGCTCTAGGTGAAAGAAGGCAGGATTCTCTGAGGACAGAGTCTGCCACAAGGACAAGATAAAGACTGCAGTTGACATAACACCTACTTATATCACATACAGGCTGTTATTCTTTAGACCTATGAGACCGAATCCTGACCTACGCATCTATTGGCTTCCAGCTACATAAATATGTTTTCCCCTGACCAAATTTATAGAAGGATGAAATCTTGCACAGCTTCAGGCAGAAGTAGCAGCATGAACACTGACTCAGCTTTGCTGAGGTCATAGTCTTTAGAGAGCCAGCAGAAAGGACTGGCCATTAATTTTCTCCAGTATGATTTCACTTTTCTCATTACGTGCAAAAGCGTTGTGCCAGACTTGTAGGCTGTGGCTGTAGGCTGGGGAGAACGCATTTCAGTGAGACAGAGCTCATGAAAAAGTGCAACAAACTTCAGTGTGAAGGTTATCCTTGTTGCTAATGATACACCAAAATGAAATCTCAGCCCAGACAATAAGGACACTGACAGTGCTATGCTAGCTGCAGTAGGGCCTCTTGCAAACTCCACTGCGAGGCAAAGCCACCAGTGACCAATACACTTACGTTGTAATTTAAACACAGCTGGTAACAAACTACCAGAGAGCTGCTGGCTCACTCCACATCCCCGGCCCTGGTGGGATGGGGAGGAGATTCATGGGGAGAGATGAAAACAGTTTAATAATTTAAATATAGTAATAGTAATAACAACAATAAACAAACTAATAAACAAACTATAATAAAAGCAACAACAATAATAATAATGAAAAGGACAGAGAGAGGAATGAAATCCAAGAGAAACCATGATGTACAACACAATTGCTCACCACCCAGTAACCCACCTCTCTCCCAGCTGGGGGCTTCTGGCCAAAGCCTTCCAGTTTATACTTTCAGAGTGACATTTTATAGTATGGAATATCCCTTTGGCCAGTTTGGGTCAGCTGTCCAGGCTTGCTCCCCCACAGTTTTCTTGTGTACCTGGTCACTGGCAGAGCATGGGAAAATGCAAAATCCTTGATTTAGAATAAGCATGCCTAAGTGACAACTAAAATATGAGTGCGTTATCAGCCTTGTTCTCATACTAAATCAAAAATAGTGCAGTACAGCACTGCACCAGGTACTAAGAAGTAAATTAACTCCATTGCAGCCAAAATCAGGATTACTTAGAGGCCCTAACACTGCAACCAGACACTTCAGAAAAAAAAACCCAACAACAAAAATAACCTAACAACAATTATTTCAATTTATTAATCTATTTTTATTTACTTCTTTCACTATTTGTTTTCTCATTAAAAAAAAATTTTAAAAACTCAAGTTGCTCCAACACCTTTCTAGTACATGGAGAATGACCCCCATTCATACAGCAATAAGCTGCTTCAAAATATTTTCTAGGGAAGAATATCTCCTTCATCCACTATGAGATTATCTGTATTCAATTTCACTTGATTTTGTCTCATTTTTATCATGTATGCCAACTTCACCTGCCAGAGAAGTTGAAATGTCTATCAGAATACGGCAATATATACAGGAACAATAGGTCTGGATCTTTTATTAGCAGTCTTTACTGAAGATACACTCTCACACATCTGCAGGCTGAGAAGAAAATGATAACTCCTATAAGACACACATTTTTCAATTCAATAAGATATGATTGGCATAGCATGATTTAAAAGAGATATTGAAGCAGGTATCTCCTGATAGGTATCTATCTGTGCCTCAGTTAAGCACAGCTCATCCAGGACAGAGAGATGAAGGCCAGGATGTTGATCCATTTTAGCCCATTCTTTTAGGAAAACGTTTATTGATGAGACAGAGTTCTTTATTTTCTGGAAGGGTGAGGAGAGCATTTCATGTCAGAATGGAAAAAAGGGAGAGGAAATAAGTGAAATACAGAGCTGAAATGATATCTCTGGAAGAGGAATGAGGACTTTTTCTGCCAGTACTTAATAATAAAAGCATATAATAAAAATAAAACTAAACACATTCAAAATACTGAACCAGAAAACACTACTTAAACACTAACCATATGCAATTTGGCAGCTCTCTTCTTAATTTTTAAGGCTGTGAGGCATTCTAGGAAATAAGAATCTATACGGATCAGTGCAGGTGTTTTTTGAGAGGAGAGCTATGAGGCAAGTTACATGCTGTGTGGAACTCTGCTTGGCTGAACCAAATTTATCAGGCTATTATTGCCTGTAAGCCAAAATCTGAGGAAAAAAACCAATATAGAGTCCATTTTTGTTTGCATAGATGAAATTAACAATTTTCACAGTTTCTGCATCTTCCTGGGCAAATCGAAGCCTGAAGCTTTGTCTTGACAGTCTCTTACAACAAAGCATTTCTTTCAGCTTTCATATTAATGCCTTTATCAGATGAAACTTTTACTTAGTCATATTTATATTAATTTAAGTAGCCAGCTTAGTGACTCAGCTTTCTAGGGGGCTTTCACCTGCTTTCTTTCCTTTAAAAAAATGGGACAAATTATTTGTGCTTATGAGAACAATGGAGATAGCAACGCACTAAAGACAAAAAATATATGAAATTATCCACAGGAAAATTAGAGAAACTACAACTGAAGTTTTCCCACTACCTATCCATTTACCGCATATTAAATTACTTACTTGAGTGAATGACACAGCACAAAGACAATCTGAAAGACCCACCTGGCTATTAACCCATAGAAAATGTCAGCTGAGCTCATTTGTTGACAAATTCTGTTCATATTGTTAATTTGCTAAAACCCTCAGTGCAGTAGAGGTTTAGTAAGCATAGAGATGAATTCAATGACAACATCTATTTTTATAAAGACACAGATTTGCTTGAGTCTTTGCAGCATGATCCCTTAATCTGAGATTTAGAAGTGTCCATTGCACTGGAAAAATATAGTTTAAAATGCACAAAAATTCTGCAATCCTAACTGGAAAAGATGATGTCATGGACAGGGGATTTTTCCTAGTTTTTACCTGTTGAAGACAGAATTTAATAATCCAAAATGGCTACTGTAAAAATGTTATTTGACATTAAAACAAATTCAAATTTCTAGGACAATGGGATGGTAGAAAATACAGACACGCTGTATCTTATTTTTCAAAGCCATGGTTTTACTTACAGAAGTGAAAGCACTATACATTAAAGGGCGAATAATGTGACTGACTTGAATGAGAGTTCCTGGTCTTTTCAATGTTGTTATCCTGCTGCTGCTGCCAAGGCACCTTTCTTTATTAGTCATGCTATTTGTATGTGGATGAATTCATCCAGCAAACATCTTTTGCGCTTAGTAAAAATGAGACATAAGAACCATTACAATGTAGGTGGAAGGGTACTTTTTAGAAAAGACAACAAATTCAGCAGAACAGTTGTTCTAGCACTTATTAAAAATTTTCAAAATGGTAATTCTTCTCTTGTCCCTAATTACTGAACCACACTTCTTGTATCCTGACAGATAGACCTGTTTAAAATTCTTGAAGGGCTGAAAAGAAATGACGTATCCAGCCCACAGCACCTTCCACCACATCTCTGACGACAGTCAGCTCAAGGCACTCTGACCTCGCAGTTGATTATCTGTGCATTGACAATGCTGTCTACAAAAAATGCCAGAAAATTAGCACTTCTGAATGCCTGTTTTGCATTCTTCAAGTACTTTATTAGAATTCTTTTGTCAAGAGAAGCATGCTACATCATTGTATTCATAATAAATGCTCTTTGATTTGTATGACTTTGTGTTTGTAATAGACCCAAACAAAGATCTCATTTGTTCTGCTGGCAAAAGCTAATCTGTACAAGGATTTTTTTATTATTTTCTGCAGAAACTGCCTTTCTGAGCCTAGAGATTGGGTTAGCTAAAAGCTTCACATTCATTATCTTTAAGGTACCATGTTAATGAAAGGATTTTAATCATTGACATTGCTTTGTGAATTATTATTACACAAACCCCTGCTGTTGAGTAAGACAAAATTAACCCAGCGTAAGGGGCATTAAAAAAATCACAGCTAATTAGTAAGCCAACAGGAACAAAGAGAATGTATAACGAAGATGTTGAGAGGAAGACAAGTAAAATCTGTAGATTCCATTCCAACATTGATCTTTCTGTACGGAAATCTTTTTTCTGTCTGATTTGTTCCATTAGTCTTGAGCATTTTTATGTTTTGTAATTAGTTTTCTAAGCCACAGTGTCTCACTTCTCTCAAACTGTGGAAATCCAAAGGCTCATAATAGAAAATGGAAGATATTTAAAAATGCTTTTAAATTATTTCCCTTGCGATCTATATCAGAAACATAAAGTAATTCTCTGGATTATTCTGGGAAATTATTTCCATATTCTCTGCTGTTCTCCATGAATTGCAGAATATTTTAACTAATCTAGCCAGGTTCCATTGGAATAAGCCCTTCATTTTAATGGATTGATACTATTGTCCAGGTTGTAATTCCATATGGAGCAGATAAATGACGCTATAGGTTTAAATCACTGCATGGCTTCCCTTCCACAGTCCTAGTCATGCTGGTTTCCAATGGGCATCACATCATTGTGCTGATGTAAGAGCCAAGGATGAGACAATCAAATCACAGAGAAGTATTCATGCTGGGTGCCATTTGCTTATAATTGCTCTTTGTAAGTTATAGTTTCAGATAAAGCTCCCAAAATGGAATGAAGACAAAATAATAATTAAGTCTGTTTCTCTTTTTGAGCCTGACAAAGGCTTTAAAATTTTTTTTAACGTGTTTGCCCTTCTGTTCACTATTCCACACATCCCCCCTTCTCTCTTTTGTTCATCAGCCTTTTCAGCCTGATAATTAAGACTCAAAATATTTGCTGCAGTTGTTTTTTTTCTGAGACATCAATTGGTTTGTGTTGTAAATGTGGAACAACAATCATCTAGTTCTCTCATGTGCCAGTAATTTAGTATTTCAATAATCTCCAATTGTTGAAAGGTTTAAAACAAATCAACATTTCTAGCAATTTCCTTTTCTTTGTGGGGAAAAAAATATGTGAACATAACATTTACAGCATATACTCTTTTCCTTTTTTTTACTCCTTTTTTATTTTGTGATCTTTATGAGGGAATTAAAACACAGGGCAATTGCTTAGCATAAAACAGAAGACTCACTTCCATAAAAACATAACATTCTTGCACAGGGGCAGTTTTTACAACCTGTATCATTGCTTCAGCTCTGCTAGTGCTGAATTATTCCATCAACTCTTTCTCAAAATTCAAATAAAATAAAAGAAAGATAGTTTCTAATATATTATGCAAGGGGCAGTACATTCTTGTATGTAGAATTTTCCATGGAAGGTTATTATAATGTTTTAAAAATATTGGCTAACCATGCCAAAAAACTCTAAGTCAAAATTGTGTTAGGTCTGTGACATATACAGTGGATCCAGGAAGGGTAATGATAAAACTGGGAACTAGATGTTAAGCACCCCAGAACACATTTTAGAATTATGAAACTTGTTTTATTTCCATAGTCCCTGATCAGTGTTCCTCTCTCCAGATTATCAAATATTTAGGGAAATGCCTGAGTCACTGTTTTGCGGAGATCTGCGGATATTAATCAGGCCAATTGTCTAAAACAGATTTAGATATCCAGTTTATATGGAACTGAAACTGTTTCCCGTGACTGGCCTAGAGTCAGGTAAATCAATGATAACTCTCAGAGCAGAAACAACCCCACAGTCCTCACTGCCAGTGGTTTTTTTTTTCTCATTCAACTGATACTCCAGGAACAAAATACAGTTTTTCCTACAAGTTTTCCTGTAACAACTTTCAGAGCACAGAAAAGCAACACAGAGACTGTTCCTAAAATTATATCAAAATCCACAAATGATAGCTGATAAACTAGGAAGGACTTTCAAGTTACAGACAAGAGGGAGACTGAAGGCTTCTCTGGCTCCTGTAGAAATTGGAAGCGATTCATTAGTCCAGTTGAGAAATGACTGGACAGAAGTCACAAATTCTAGCAAAGACCCCCTGTGCCTTTTTCCTAGCCACCAAAGTGGTTCCTTTTCCCTCCTTGTACTAAATCAGTTGGCTTAATTCTGACCTGCTGCAAATCTTGCAATGTAGAAAACTACCAATACCTTCAGCTGTAATAACCGCTGCTTATAGAGCATCCACATGCTGCATTTGAATAAGCATAAACTGATAATAAAGAAATTCATAAAAAGAAAGCAGCTGAATTAAATTTTCAGATGTCCACAGCAAATCTCTGCTTTCTATTGAATGTCATGTTTTTATTTACGGTAGATGCTACGTATTTATGAAAATTAGATACAAGTCTATCTCTCTATATGTGTATGGCTTCACATATAAGTGTGGACGTGCATCTGTCTGCAAGAATTGCAAAGGAAAACTGATTAGAAAAATAAGGCTATCAACCCCGGTCCATTTGTGCTTTTCAGTTTCATATGCTACATGAGTATTTACTCAGATTTCATACTGATGTCTGTGGAAACTGTATGCAAGCAATCAACGCATGATATAAAACAGAAATCTGTCACTTATAGCAGAGAGATTTCTTCTCAGTAAGTATTATTCAAGCTAGCCATTAAAATCTGAAAATATAGAGAGCAAGACAATACCCTATTTAAACAACTATTTCATATTGTTCTAAATGTTTCTAGCTCTGTTTCTTCACAGAACTTACATATATACTTTTATATTAGCATGCATTTAAGTCTTTTGTTGAGTAGAGTTGAAATTCCACTTCTATCTTTTTTTTAACTTATGTTCTTACTATTTTAATGTTAAAAACAAAAAAAGAATTTCACACCACTCCTTCACGTCTTATACAAATGATTTACAAAAGTTCTTGAATTTTCATCTTTGGTCTGCTTCTCTCCAAAGCAGTTATCAGACCCCATTGTGAACACTTTGGGAAAATACAGACTGGCTAGCAAATTAGTAGTATTTGGTGCTAATATTACTAATTCAGCATTTGAAAAGGCTGCTCACTGGGGAAAAATGACATGTTCTCTAAGTCACAGGAGAAACTAGGGAGATAGTTAAGGGGTGTCGGCTGCTCTGCTCACATTGCGCACGACGCTGTTTGCGTTGCCGCTGACTGACTGCCAGTAGATGTGGAAGCCATGGTCAATGAGATTTATTGTTAGTTTCACATCTATACAGCTGGAGACGAAAGGCTCAAAGACTTTTGTGAAGTTCAGTCCTGAATTCCCCTGAACAATAGAAACACACACTGATTAATATTAATGTTCTTACTGGAATAATTGTGCAGCTTTGGAGGTCTTAAAAGTCATTTTCTTGAAAGAGCTAAATCCCCAAAATCCTCCGTAATTTATTTTTTTTCTGAGAGCAATACCTGACTCTGACTTCAGTTCTAGCCCACAAAATAGCAATTCTTTGGTTTACAACTGGTTTTGGAAACCTCAGACTTTTTTAACAGAAGAAGTAGGGCACACGAGGTAATTAAAAAGTATCCACAGAGGAGGAGCAGATTTTTCTTACTCAAAATTACAGGTTTTAAGGAGTGAGGGGAGGGAGTCTGGGGATGGGGTCTGGGGAGGGGGTCTTCAGAGAGGGCAGTGGGTCATCTTTGCACACTTAAGAGTTTAGCTCACAAGTCTGAAAGACCACAACAAACTTGTTATATAAATGCATGAATTCCAGAGGCATGAATTTCAATGAACGCTTTTTTCAGTTTCTGTTCCTGAGGTTTGTGCTTCTAGATAATGTTTTTAACCTAGCTTCACTAAGGCAAAATGGTATGATTTACATATATTTTATATCCATATACATTCTAACTTTAGAAGGATAGATTTATTTACCAAATGCTACAGAACTTAAGCAGAAATCAAGACTCAGTATCTCAGGGATTTCTGTGTCTAGCCAGATAGAGCAAAAGGTTTGCGTACTTTGAATAATAAAAGTATTTTGAAGGCTCTTAGGATTGTCTTGCTTGAATCTCTCATGTGTTTATTTCTTTGTTTCAGATAGAAATCAACTGAGGTGTATTTAATTACATTTTTTTGCTGTAGAAGAATCCTCTAGCTCTGGAATCTTCTTAACTACTAGCTTGAGACTATGACACATGAGACAGACTGACAAGAAATAACCACCTGGATTGCTTCAAACAAAAATTTCTGCAAAGACACTCTAACATGGAGAGGAGAGTGTGGCTACAATTAGAGGATGTACTACTGGACATCCGTGCTACTGGATGTTGCTGCACTCTGTATCAGGATCTTGGAAAACAAACAGAAAAGGTATTCAGGCACATGCAAACACACGCCAGCCAAACAGCTGATAAAAGTCTCTGTGTTCATTTTTTTTTCTTCACCAAAGTGGGTACAGCTTATTGTAAACCCATAAAATAAAAAAATTATCTCCTGTCATCCAATTTCAGGTGGCATTTCCCAGCACTGTTGCAGTTATTCAGAGATTTATCTTGGTAGTGAAGGACATCTGGATAACAGACACCACAAGAGCATCAGAATATGTGGAAAATAGGACAGTAAAAATTTAAGGCAATTCTGGTTTGGAGTGACTCTATAGTGTCCTAACAAGTATTATAAAACCTGACATTTCAGATAAACAACCAGCTTATCTAAACATTATTTACAGGACAATCACATTTTTTTTTCTGGAAGAGCGCTGAAATTGGAATGCCAATTTAAAAAAACAAAAAAATTCACTATCAAGAAGAAAATCAAAACAGTTTGAAACAGTCTTCTGATAATTAAGCAAGCACTATTACAAGGTACAATATGGGAAAGTGTCTGTGCAGATCCTTGTGAAAGGAATGAATTGCAACTTTGGTTTTGAGTGTTCCTGACAAGTAGATTTAATATTGTATTGGGTTTGCATGATCTTGTTTTGATAGAGGTGGGGAAAAGCATTTTATATCTTTCTCTCTCTCTCTGTTTTAGGACTTTTCCTGTTTTCCAAAATATCTACCATTTTATATTATTCTTCGTAAACTTCTATACTCGAATTTAGAAAAAAGTATGTGATAATAGTGTATTTGAAAATAATATTATAAAATATCATCTATGTATGGTAAATACAACTGTTCTTTTCACATAGGCTGAGAGTTCTGAGACTTGGCCACATATGCATGGAGAGAAGCTGCCTCTCCAACTCTGCCTACACTGGCTGTCCACAGGGTCACTAACAAACAATACACCCACAGGGAAATTTAGTACATTATACTACCTATACTACTATACGAGTTCCCAGAATTAGCAGAAATGTAAATGATGGGAGGTGCTGAGAAATCAGTGATGACTGTTGTGTATCTGCCTGAGCCAGAAAAAGAGCACTCACAGAGCTGTGAGAGAATCAAAAGGTATTACAAGGATAAAGCAGAGTCTTAGCAAGGGAAATTTCTGAGGAAATGAGGCCAGAGGATGAGGTACATGCTGCACTGCATAGTGTCCAAGAGACACCCCATTCTAGCAGTTCTGTGTTATGAATATGAAATAAATAAAAACTGGCTACAGAAAGATAGGCTAAGTGCAGTAGTTTAAACTTAGTGATTTTGGATGCCAGAAATTTCTGTCAATTCCTTTCTTCTGCAGAGAATCAAATCCAAACTTCACCAGATTTATCTGAACAGTCCTGCAGAATGACAGCAGGACTGAAGTGATACCTTTTTTGGTCCTCTCCCTGGGTAAAGGCACAGGGTACCACTTCAGTCATAAGCAAAGCTTTCTCTTCCAAACCTGTTTTCTTTCAAGGCTTACATCACTTGTACCCCCAATATTTAAGTGTTCTTGTTGAAATGGGAAAAACATTAATTTTGAAAGAAAAGACCTAAGGAGTCAAATCATATCTCCTTAAACATTACTGTGAGCTAACAGGTAGAAACGTAACAGTCTGAAAAATAAGTTAATTTGTTGGACCATAGACCATTAAAGATAATTTGTACAAGTAAAGATACAACTGGCCAATTTACAAAGAGGTCTGGTAAGGCAACAAATGATTTAGGAGAGAAAAATTACTGGGTGGTTATACAACAAAAATATTTACCAGGGCTGTTTTCAGAGATAGCATTACAGCTCTGTCTCATCATGCCTGCTTGATAAGAGCAGTAACGGAAGAGCTATTTTAATTACAAACAATCAGTGTAGCACATACCAGTATTTGGCACTTGGATGGAATTAATGCTGAGTAACGCAGAAAGTTTCCAGAGATAACATCTTCATTAGTGAGACTATGATGTCCTACACTGACTTGCTTGTAAGTCCACCAGGCTGAAAAGACAAATACTATAGATTAACCCTTCAAACATCATGAACAATTTTGCTGCACATTTCCTGAAGAGAAAGAAGAATTGTGAAATTATCTGGTGACTGATGCAGGCAGTCATGTGATACGCTGTTTCCATTTCTCCCACACGCATCTGAGGCACTCATCTGTTTGATATCAGCCCCTTACCCACTGCTCACCTTTCCTTTTTATGTGTCAGTAAAAGCCTAGTACAGATAAATTAAGGTAGTTCAGAGCATATCCCTGGGTTTCATCATCTCCTCAGTTACCAGTTATAGGACAGATTACAATTTCACAGATGCCAGGAGAGGAGATATTACAGCAAAGCAGTAGTGCCACTACAGATAAGGTTAAGATGGCACTTCCATTATAAACACCTATTCACAGTGGCTTATAACTTCAGGCTAAAAATTACTCTCAGGCTGAAACTGAGCATATTTGGGCTCAGCTTGGTGATGGTTTTCCCAGTCTCTTCATATCATTTTGATTAGGTGTTTGTGATATGAGAATGCAAACAAATATATGTCTGGTGGTTCCAAATGGCAATGAAATGTGTTTCTTTCATGAAAAAGCCTGGAGGACAGGATGTTCCTCTCATGCTAACAGCCATTTTATTGTCCATTATTTTCCCCCAAAAGGTAATTTTTAAAGTGACAAAATTTACACCATTTTTTCCAAAAAGCATTCAGGGCAGCTAAGAGATGTAGTCCCTGCCAGTTGGCTCTGAAGGATGTGTCCCTCTGTGACACAGGAGCTCCCAGTGCCCACCAGTGCCATGCACTCCAGGCCAGTCTTTGCTTAGGGCTCGGATAAAAGCCTCCTTTGGTAGAACAGCATTTCTGGGAGTTCAACATATTAACCAAAACTTCCATAGTTTGGAATGAGGAAAAACCAAGCACCATTGTATAGCACACAGATCTCATTATTTTAATGAGGCATTTATTCTGATTGTCTAATTTCTTTTGAATTATACCTCATTATTAAAATCCTGCATTTTTGTTCTGATCTTTAATGAAGGATGTAATGAAATCCCTAAATACAGTAATGTCTTTTTTTTTTCTTGTGGCCTTTTCCTCCTATAAAGTTTAGAGTTATTGGCAAAGATTATAATTTTTCATCAATCATCCAAAGCAATATAATACAAAGTCTTGCTTGTGCATCTGTCTATCTGCCTGGCTCCACTCACAGTAGTATCTACTTCAACAGGTATTTAAAATAATAAATTACTGTAATAAACCTGTTGAATGAGACAAATTTTGTGTTACTTTTCCTTTGTATTTCTCAGGTAACAAGATATATGCTGAATTATTCTATCGCAAGCAATGCATAACCATGGAAGCATGGTTTTAATGAGCTGAGAGGATGCTATATCTATCAAAGCATATTTTTAAAGAGTCAGACTCACAGTGGGCAGAGTACAAAAAGACAAAGAAATGAGAACTGGAAGAGGAGAGAAAAAAAAAGGTATACCAGTATTTGGAGAGGGAATATAAAAATGATTGTACTTCAGTTATTCTTGATATTTTTCAAAATTTATTTCTGATTTCCCTTGTCAATTTTTCTCCCAGCATACCCTGTGCACCCAGTAACTCCTTCACAGTTCTGAAACACGTGTGGTATGTACATTCTTCAGGGTACTGGGCTGCAGTGAGCCTGCTATGCACATTCGTGGGCACAGACACATGATGGCTTTCTGTGAAGTAAATCTCCTTAAAGGCTGTGGGGCACCATCCTGGTATTTATTTTAAACAGGAGACATTCAGATGTGGCAGATACAGACAGCACTGTGATGCACGTGTAAGGAGACAACATGCTTCTTACTCTGGTCACTCCATGAGGAAAAACGGAAAGAGACTAAAGGCAAAACCAAGTTAAAATGGATCTGCTGTTCTTTTTTGGAAAAGAGGCCAGAAAGAGGACAAGATAAAAATTATAGCGATAATGTCGGAACAAGAAATATAGGAAATTTTTAGATGGAACGTACCCCCCAGGAATCCACCCGCTGAAACGGGAAAGCAATGATTTGGGTGTCTGTGTCCCTGCTGCCCTGCGAGGCCATCAGGAATGACAGCAGCACCTGGAGAGCCCCACGGTGGCTCTGCCCCGCTCTCCCGGACTCCAACAGGCACCACGGCAGCACGGGCTCAGCAGGAGCTGATTTACTCAGCTCCTCAGCGAAGTAAATTGGCTGTGCTGAGCTCGCGGCCGCCTCGCTTAGATTGTTACCAGTGTTTGAATTTATATCCGGCTCAGGTTTCTCCGCATTACACTGCAGGCACTTTTGCTGGGTAAACCTACAGAAAGACTGTAGAAAGAGAGCGTTTAGATAAATTGTACAGCTATGGAACTCCTTCTAAAAATATTACTGTGCTAATTATATAGTGTAGTAAGGCTCCTCCCAAAATACTGGGTGCGTAGACAGTAGGAATATCCACAATTACATTACAGAGAATGAAATAATTGCAAAGGCTATAAGGGAGAGATATTATTATGCTTCAGAGCATAAACCTCAATTTAAAATTCCCTATAAACTGCTGGTACAGGTAAGGTTTGGATGACAATCCTGTATGGTATATTTTATATTCCTTAATTGGATATCCTGATTAAAAGTACCCTTCCTATGCTTGTTGTAGAAGAGTATTTTCAGTGTATATTAGCCATCATTATAAGCACTATTCAAAAACCTGAGTCAAATCTGCTGAGGAATAACTTTTCAAGTCAGCATGTATATACCAGCAAAATAAAAAAACCCAATCAAACAATGCAAACCAAAATCCCCAAACTTAAGAATGTTTAGCATTTAGTTTCAAATTCCAACTCACAAATGTGGGCATCCATCTCAAATGTTCCTTTACTAGTGAATAGATTTATCTGTTATGGTTGTGTCAGATGACTGTATGGCTACAAAAATATTCCTTGAAGAGATGGATGCTGTTTCTTCTTTGTAAGAAGGATTGGTCATGGTTCAGCAAGACCGCTAAAATAATTTCAATTTAGGCATGGGCTGGTGATAATTGCTAGTGATTGAATGCCAATGAGTGAGAGAGAGCAAAAAACCTCGTATAATGACAGATGACGGTACAGGAAAGTGCTGGTTACGCTGACACCGCATCACTTCATCAGACGTTATAAATTAAAGGTAAATTAAATTAGGTTAAATATATGCTTATTTAACAGCACTCAAGCAAATATTTCTTTGCTGGATAGCAAACAAGGCTTGTATTTAACCAAAGATTAGTGCATTCCAATTCTAATAGCAATGCAGTTTGTTTTTACGGGATGATCTAAACAGCCTTTTGTGTTGACATTTCTATTGCGTCTTTAATGAAATCATATCAAATATGCATGGCAAATAAATACTGTGTTTCACGTAAACCTTTCCTGCATACCCTCTTTTATTCTTTGAAATATATTTATTCTAATAAAAATGCATATCACTACAATGTAACTAAATCTTATTTTCATTTTTTTCCAGACAGGAAACACAAATCTAGATCATTATAAGTGCGCCTGTACCACTGTTTTAAAACACAGCCCTGAGCTGCACCTCTGCCTCCCTCTAAAGTGTCAGTCTGCTGAGAAAGTACCCTTGTGACAGAACAGATTAAGACTATCTGAACCTCCTTAATCTACTGTCCATGTAGAACAGCGCTGCTGCATCGTACACAATGCAACCAACAGAAATCAGACCTGGCAGCAGACCCTGACTACATTCTTCAGCCTGCACAGCTGAACTGTTCTCTGTGTCCAGCTAGAGCAGAGGGATGCCTCGTTTGATAGTGTCTGGTTAGTTCTAGGTATGGGGGGTGTATTCCCAATAGTGTTCAATTTGTTTGTTGAAATGTATACTGTGAATTACACTACCAAATGAACATATTAAGATATATGTCTATTGTACACATCTTCTGGATACTTTTGAATAAGTCTAATGCTATGAGATGTATTCCAATTTTCATTTTAAATTATGCAACTTAATCTATCATTTTCTTATTTTGGTGCCCTACTTAGCTGGAACAAAGAGCAGGAAACTCCTTTTTATGTGCAAATATATGAACATAAAGGCATTCATTATTAACTTTTTAACTTTTTTTCATTTACAAAGGCTTTTCAAATAATATTTCAAAGTTTTTTTAAAGGCAGCACAAACATTGTATTTGTTTGTTATCATCAAGTGCAGAAACAAACCCCAGACTCCTTAGCTCAACAGATTCTGAAACAAATGTTTGTTTCTGCACACCTTCAGGTTCTGTTATTTTATAAAGGAGCTTTAATGCTAGTCCGCCTAGTAATTCACTTTGGGATGTCTTTATATACCACTGACAGTAATACGGCTCATTTTGGGTGATTAACTTAACCCCCAGTATTGCGAGTGCTTGGCTACATTAGCATATCTTTCAAGGAATAGTTCCAATGTGAGAAAATTGCCTGTAGGATTATTTGCAACTAGGAACCTGTGAAATGTAAAATAAAATTGAAGAATATAAAGTAAAACATCAAAGATACCTAAAATATTAATAGCCAGTACTCCAAAAAGTAATTTAGAAGAATTGCATGAGAGAGTGAAAATTACTAATTTAAAACCAGATAGCTTTGGCAAAATAAAGTCAGAAGTTTAGAACAAACAATAGATAATACAAATTCACTATATACACAATACAGAAAGAATGCAAGAGACACTAGAAACTCTAGTAGCTGAAGAAGGCTGGGACAGAAATGCCTGACCAAGCAAGCAACTAGATCTATATAACAAAGTTGCATTATATTGAATTTAGGCTACTGAAGAGAAAGAAAAACAAGTGCTCTTTAATCCATCTAGTTTTCTGTTACATTTTCATTCTAATTGAGTGCAGACAGAATTTGTGGGCAGAAGGATTTTCGTTTTAATTGAAGAATTTGGAGCTGACAGCCATTGTCACGCTGCTCCAAATCATGTTTTCACCCACTCTCTGTGGGGCAAACCACGCTGCAAGTTTCAGTCGGGTTTCTGTGGGAGATTACAAGCTTCAAAGCAAACATTTTGAAACCTGTTTCCCTTTTGATACGCACTTTTTATTTTAATAAATTTCAGAACAAAGAAATAAACCCAGATGAATCATAAAGGCACAGAAAACAGGAGAAAAAGTCTCTAGTCTTGAATCAGGCCCTCATTCTGCATGACAAATGGCAGAGTTTTGGGTTGGATTCCTGTTTAATCTTCCTCCCAAATCACTGTCCCAGAGATGTTCTGGTGTACTTACACCAGGGCTGCTTGGAGCCCCAACACAAGCCAAGGGCAGGAGCAAACAGCACATGGCTCCTTGGGGCTGTTGCTGTCCGGGGCTGCCCAGCCTCAACTCCGGCTGAGCGGGGGCTTCCCTGGGCACAGGATGTCTGACAGGCCTGTGTGGAATTCACAGCACATTCCAAACTGCTCTGAGGCCTGGGGAACAGCCGCAAGTGAGAGCGATGGGACTGCTCTGTCCTGGTCTGCTCCTGACTGTGAGGGGTGACTCCAGGACAAAGCCTTGGTAAGAGGCTGTGATTCACTGGAACCCACACTTGGCTTCTGAACATCTTTACCATATTGTTGCCAGGCTGCTCTGTGGAACTGCTTCAATGTCAGAAGTAGTCCGTGATAAGGCACTAGCACATGTTCTATGGAAAACAACATAGTTTTGGTTGAAAGAGAGCTGACTTAATGAAAAAAGGTGTATTTTTAAATCTCTAATGTGATCCTATTTTCACAGACACTTACAGTCTATAGTACAAGATGGCAAAAACTGGACTTGTTTGGGAAGTTCCAGTACTTAAAAATGTAGCGAATTCTATTGGCTGCTTCTAAAACAAGAGAAGAGTTTTCTGTGTTACAGAATAAATTCTGTAATTCTTGATACTGTTTTTTTTAACCTGTGATTAATATATCACAAGACCCTACTAATAATCATGCTTACTTATATCATGATGCAGTGTAAATAAAAGTATTAAAAACCCCAGAGTTGATACCATGCTTCTAGCTTGTATTTAAAAGTCAGGGAAGGAAGCTCTTTCAAACTGACCTATCCACCCAAGCAGCAGATGAAAAAACAATGCCAGCAGCTATTTTCAGCTTACTTACTCTAAATACCAACAGGAATGCAATACCTTTAAAAGAAAGGTGCTTTTTTTCTTCTTTGAGCTATAACACGTAGAGCAATAAGGTAAAGACACCTAACAGTGAATGATTCACTTTCCTATAATAATGTCTGGAGCCTCCCCTGATTGTGCCCTGCTTATAAAGGTAGCAGAAATCACCTTTGAAACGACTTAACTGAATCAGAGGGATTACTCTATGGATAACCTACTGCAAGGCTGTTGTATCTTCTCCTATTTCCTTCCTTCTTCCACAAAGGGAATCTTCCTAAAGAGCACTGAATTTCATTATATTGATAAACTTGTGATCCCATCTATCCTGTATGGTTTCTTTGGACAACCAGCTACCAGGGATCATTCAGAGCAGCAGGAAGAGTCTAAATCACTGTGGGCTGGAGGGATTAGACCCACATTTCACCACTGTTGCAATGAAGGCATTTTGACTCCAGTTACAAAAATCATCAGGAAATTGCAGTACTTCTGTTCTGGACTTTAAGAACAAAGTTATTCTTCACTGCAAAAAAAAAGCTTGGCTGAACCAAACTTAACAGGTCTTACTTAAAGGTTTCCCAAAATTCTCTTCTATCTGCCTGCTTCTATGTATTATGAGCTATCTGGCCAAAAGTGTTTCAACCCAATGAGATCAAATGAGTGACCTTAGCAGTGAAATCTATAATAACTACTCTGTTAAAACAGACGTTCTAGGAAAAGAACAGAAAAATAAAAATATCCAGAGATAATACTATGGTTAAAGGAGGACTAAATGACCACTGGCTGATTGTTTTTAATTTCACTATTTATTTCTGAAATCAATTACTTGAGTATCCTACAGATGCTGGATTCTATACTCAATGAATGTGTACACCAGGATTTCCATAGCAGAAGTCAGTGCTGATTTTTCTGAGCAGCGTCTCATCTGCTATGAAATGGAAAGGAACTGTTAAGCCAACAATCTTTTTTCTTTTTTTTTTTTTCAGCTTTACACTTAGTACCAGAACTTTGGGGAGAGAATTATGCTTCTTTCAGCTGTGAAATAGTGTGCCTTGGCAGTCTCCATTCTGTGGATCCATGATCCTGAGGCTGGTTGCCACAGATGCCATGAGCAGGCACATGGAGGGCCTTTCAGCAGCTGAATATTTTGGAAATGCATCAGTATACTGATTCTTTCACATTGTCTTTGTGAGTGGTGCTTTTTGGGAGGCTACCTGGGCTAGAAAGCTCTCACCTGAGCTGGTGGCTTGACTGGCACTCACATACCCACTAAACAGAGAGGGAAAGACAAGTGTCAGCTTAGAAAACATACTCAATATTTATACCAGTACATTAATTTTTTACCAGCTGGGGTAGCTGGCAAAAAAAAGGCTTAAAACTTGGAAGGCTTTTGTTTTCTTTTATTTTCTGAGTATTTCCATTCTATTCAGGACCAGACAACTCTGTGACTCTAAAAAATATTTATTGCTGAAGTACGTGACACTTCTATAGGAATTTGTAGTCACTTGACTTCTGTGCGTGTGTTGATAACAGAACTATTTATTACAGAAGCCTAAAGTGTCTCTTTGAAAAGAAATTACCAAACATAATATTTCACTTTGTACAAAAATATCCTGTAAAAAGATTATTTTCATGAATAGCAAGATTTTGCTTCAATTTATATATCTGTTTGCAATTTCTAAAGACACTTTTAGATAGATCTCATTTCTATAAGGATTTGATAAGACAACTCTGCAGAAATAATAAACAGATTCTGTTCATAAAGGACTTGCTAACTAGCACTCAAAAAGGCTTTTATGTGTGAGGTCTTTTCCTTCGAATTGATCTTCACTGGGATAAACTATTATCATAGGATCCCATTCAGTCCACAAGTATAAAGAGACTTGATTTTGTCTGCATCCAGATAAAAAAAGAAAAATTCAGTGTTTCTTGGGACAGTAGGTGATGGCAGTATACTGACACTTCTGTTAAAAAGCCCCCAAAACCCAACAAGTTCCTGTTTCCACCATTTCAGGGTTTTTGGGGAGATTTCATAACGTCGCACCTACAATGTCAGACTGATTTCTTATCTGGTAGTATTCACACCGAATTAGTTTATCAAGGAAGGACATGACCTACTTTTCTCAGATTTCCTATTGACCTTAATAAGGAATGTAGAATTTAAGTACTGAGACAAGGTGAAAAGTTCAGAATTTCAGAATCACAGGAAGTCTAAGCTCCCACAAATAAAAACTTAATGTGAATGAATGGGTAAATTGATGACCTCCACATACAAATACTGAAATAGTTAATAAGTAGAGACTCCAGGAGTAACAGGCAAGTTTCCAATGTCTAGTTCATTATGTTCAGGAGAAATGGACAGGACATTTTATTCTGAAATGCAACGTCCCTGAAGAAGAGATCCAATATGATACTACAACTGGCCAGTTTTACTCCACTGCCCATTCCCACTGAACTCAATCATCAAAACTATCATTTGTACATTTAAGAAGCCAATTTATCTCATCTGATTCATACAAAATTACGGAACATGGGACATCAGTCTTACTTTCCTGTTGCGGTGGTCGAGCCCACTCGCAGGGATCATGGCATCCACTGGGTGAATTTCCCCACCCAGGACAGTGGTCCTGAGGGCGGTGCTGCAGGCAGCACAGCTATCTGAGGGCTCAGCCCCCTGGATGTCACTCTCCCGGCCATCTCCTCCCCAGTTCCAGAACCCTCCAAGTTTATGTATTCCCCAGTGGTTAGTTTATCTATGTTTATGTATGAGCTCTGTTTAATAAACAATTACTTTCTAGAAGGTTCTTGCCAGCTGTTATCCCCATTGGTCTGTTCAAATATGTTCCTCCCTCTGTTCCCCCTCATTGGTCACCTGTCACCCCTTATCATTCTCTTATTGATCTGTTCCCTGAGCCCACCCCTGAGACACCCCCCTTTAAAAGTATTGTGCAAACCCATCTCTTTGCTATTCTGGCTGCATCTTTTTGGGGCTGAATAAACCTGATACCATTGCTTCAGGTGGTCCTCCCTCATCCTTTTTCTCCTCCTGTTGCATTGTGACACCTTAGACTGCAGCCTGCTCCTTAGGGAGCCAGAGGGCAGAAAGCTCTTGCAGAGAGCCATATTCCACTGCTGCTTGCTGAGGTGGTTCCCCCGGTCGGAACGCCGCGCAAGTGTCGCCTGCCAGGCCTCCGGGCGGCCGAGCAGACAGCGCAACACTTCCCCATTGCCAGACCTTTGTATTGTAGAGACTCCTGTAACTACCTTAGACCAACAATAAATTTATTCCTCTGCTCAAAGACCCGGAACAGGATGATGAGAGGCAGTGGGAAAGAAGAATCATTCTGGATTGCAGGGTCCTTTCCCACAGTAGGCAGCTGTGAGTAACTTTGAAAGTTTCAAGTATGAAGTCGCCAGTATCAAAGGTTACTGATGAAATCTTCCTGCACCACACATCTGTTGCCATCTGATCTAGCTGTCTGGGACAGACTCAGAAAACACTGCAGAAACACATGGCTCAAATATTTTCAGAGTAGTTATCTCTAAAATATTACAAAGGAATTGTAGTTCAGTGATATAAAAAATAAAAAAATAAAAGCTTGATTTTAAAAAGTCTTTTTCTCACCACTACAATTTGTTGAAGAAAATAAAAAATATAAAACACTTTACCATTATTTTAATAGATACATCATGTCCCCCAGCATCAGAATTAAAAAAGGTATAATTTTTTGTGTTTATAACCTCTATCCTCATTTGCAGTGAAAATCTCACACATTTTCTTTAAAGAGATTTCACTTGGAATACTTACCTACCTTGCTATTTTGCTCTTATTTATTATTATTACATACTTTATTCTATTCCTTCTATGAAAAAAAAAATTGGCAGAAGACTAACTCATTATACAGAATCTCATAAAACTCTCACATTTCTTCGGAAAAAATGGTTTATGCTAAGATTGCTACTGACAAGCACTTTTTTAATTGCTAGTAATGTATACACAAAGAATACAGTAGATCTTAGCACTGATATTGCTGCTGAGGCTACAGTAATCTTCTCTGTATCAGAAGTCAGTGCCATAATTTTGTTCTCTAGAGGATATGGTTTGATTAGGGCAGTCCCATTGTTTCATCTGAAGTCTTAGCAGATTAATACTTTCATCAGGGCATCAATTTGTCCCACTTTCCTTTTTGCTGCTCTTTGTGAGTGACACAGCCAAAGGAATGCACCTCTTTAAACTGTCATTCAGTTTAACTCCTCCTCTGCAATTATACTCGCATGCATAATACATCATAACAAATTGGATTTTGCAAAGAAGCAACAACAGAAATTACATTTGCTTGTGGCATAAGATAGAAACTCCTCTAATAGGGAAGGGGGGGTGTGAGCAAGAGATAAAGAAACCTAATGACTTAAAACCACTTACAGGAAACAGTTGCCTTCTATTTTCCAAGGTTTCTTCTTCTTCTTTAGCATAAAGACCAATTGCAAAAGGGGGATGAAAGACAAAAAGGAAATATTAAAACAAATTAAAGAGCTTTTCAGTTATCAAAGGCTCTACAAAATTGTACAATGTGTTTGTGTTTTTAGCAGAAAAGTTTGCTTCTAGCTTTAGAGGTTAAAAATAACTGCCATACTTCAAGGAACACTTTTTGTTTGAGCAAGAATTATTATTCAGACGTCATCGGGTGAAAAATCATATAGGACAAATATCTTTACCAGATCTCCTGGCTGGAATAAGGAACTTCCATTTTCCTTTGATGAGTAAAAGCCCCTCCCTTATATATCAACCTCTGTGATGGTTTTCCAAGTCTCTGTAAGTGTAGCAGACTCAGTGGCTGATTATTCCTCCTCCATGCATCTATTTGGAGCTACTGAAGAGAAGAGGCAACCCAGAATATCCTTCAAGTAGCTGACTGGAGCCAAAAACATATTCCCAGTGTGCATGGGACTTCAAGACGGCAACCAGATCAGTTGTCTGCTCCAGATCCCTCAAAAAAAGCAAAATATGCATTTGGCAGAACATCAGCAAAAGTCTTTTGGTTTATAAAAGAATTTAGATGAAAGGGAGGAATGTTTCCAGCAGAACACTGAAATCATTCTAATGTTTTAACTCTGAGATTGTTTGTCTTCAAGATATCCTTCAAAATTTAAACTGTGTTTATCGAGGCAATTTTTACTAACTTCAATTAATTTCAATTCTGTAGCAGGAGCTCCACTTCATTTGAAAAATAAAGAGGGATGGAGGAGAGATCAGCTTTCCTGGGACTATATCTTTGTCCTTTGAAAAATAAGGTATGTTTGGCTCAATATTTAGGAAACAAGATTTTGTGGCTAATATCTGACTATTTAGTGTGGAAGTTCTTCAAACTTCAGTAACATAACAGCACACAGATGTGCAAGAAAAATAAAAGGAAAGGTCTGGAAATAAATAAGTGAAGATACAATAGCCAAAGAATATGCCCCAAAACCAGTAAAGAGTATCATCTTAATGAAATCCAAACTTGTTTGTGGTTTTTTTTTTTTGCATAGACTTTATAATGATAGATATTCCATGGGATGTTTCTAACCTTATAATGATAGATATTTCATGGGATGTTTTCAACCTTAGCTTGAGGTTAGTAGCAGTGACACAGGTGGCAACTACATGCTGAGGCTGTAAGTGATCTACGTTTAAGGGGTAACTCTGATAAGTCATATGAGGTGGGAGTTTAGACAGTGAACTTTTAAAAATACTCATGTTAGGAAAATGGACCATATCTGTATAGATAAGGGATTTATTCTTATCCCCTCTAAAACTGTGTCCTATTAATTTTTACCTCAATGATGGATGATAGCTCCAGGACCCTTACAAGACCTCGCAACACGGAAGCATTATACTCTGAATTATGTGGAGAGGAGAAATTAGCAGCAAGATGACAATTTCTAGACTGATCTTAAAATAACCAGGTACCTTCTTTCCTATAATTAAGCCAAGAACTTCCTTCTCAATTAGACTGGCAGAAATTCCTGCACGATGACACTGGCAGGTGGATATGTAGTTATTTCCAATAGTGTTAGTGTTTGTCACAGGGATAGAAATGAATTAAAACTGGGGAATGGGGGAGCCTTATGTGAACAGGCAAGTTTGGCTGCCAGTTATTTAGGCTGCATTGGCAGGCTGGTATCTGAGATACAACCACAGCCAAAGCTGAGAAAAGTCCTATCTTTTCAGCACATACTACTCTTCTTATTAGGATGAGACATTTGGTTGCTCACACAATTATTGTCATATTAGTGGCCATTTTAAAGTGCCCTTCAGCTACTCCTTTTCCCACACTAACACTGCAGAAACAAACCACTGGGATTTCACTGTGAGTAAAATGAGTATTTGTGGAGAATGATTAAAGCACAGACTCTAAGCACGTTTCTGTATTTAGTATCTTACTTTCACAACCCTTTGTTACAGGAAAACTGCATTTGCTATAATAATCTTTGGCTTGCACATTTATTTTTATACTAATTATATTACTATATTGTTACACAGATAACTGTGGGACTTGTCAATTATACTCTATGTTCAAGCCTGATGAGTCTGCTCTTAGTACCTTATGCACATGCACAGAAGAAGTCTGCCTCTTATAAACTACAGTTTGCTTGATATATGCAGGTTTTACAGTTTATCAGATATTATGCTGAAAACTTCCATTCTCTTCATTTTTTTTACAATGCAGTGCTGCATAAGAAGGTACTCTGTATTCATTTTTCAGACCATATTTTAAAGTTCATTTTTTAAACTTTAAAAATAATCATGAAAAACTCCCACTGGATTATGTCCAAAGATCATAATCAGGTCTCTATCTGGATGAGATTTTTTTAATAATTTTTTCCTTCTATTGAAGTTAGCACATTTCATGGCACTAGTCCTTCTTAACAATAAGAAATTCATTTCCAAGACTAGGGCAAGCAGAATACTTGCGTGTTAAAATGTAGTGCTGTCCACTACATAGTAGAGAATTTCCCATAGAAAGTGTTCTGATGCTGCTCTAGCTTTTTATGATTTTCATATTAATCAATGTGTGTAATATCATCACAGGTATGTTAATACCATTTAAAACAATATTTGTTAGATTTTTGACATTCCTTTGCATTGTATGTGAACACAAAAAGTACAGTATTATGTAGTACAGAAAAGAAAAGCATCAGTCCTTTCCCTTTGTCTAAATTGAACAGAAAGTTGACTAGCAGCAACAGGTGGTGAAAAATAAATTGCATTTAGAAAATTCCATCATTTAATAATTTAGGGTATAATTAATAATACAGGAAAATTGATTAATTCTTTTTATGAGTTCTAGTCTACTGTGTCCTTCTAAATACACAGAGGATCTGCCAACAAAATCAAAGCAAGTTTAACAGTTCACCTCACTGTGTTCTAAGACTTGCACATCAGACTTTATAAAATAATGCACACACTGATCTGTGTGATACACAGGTTTGGCTTGAAAATTAAAGGCTGGAAAAGAAAGGGTATACTGGTTTGGCCCCCTAATTCATATGTTACCTTATCCTGCACAGAGTTTAAGTGCCCACAGACTGCAAAAATGCTCCAATTGTCTTCTCATAAAATCCAACATATGATACAGATATTTATTGGTCTCTGCAGCTGGGGAAAAGTTAGTCTCAGAGGACTGGGAGGTCCAGTAACTTTCCTAACTTTTAAGTACTTAACCTTCTTGATGAAGCTAGAAATCTTGTAAGACCGGGCTTTTAGAAAATATCCAGTCCTATCTCTTTGCAGCTTATATAATTAGATCCATGGTTGATTCACATTTTTTAACTCATTGGACACCCATGAAATTTGTCAGTACAAGATGCTGTTATTCAGCCTTTATTGATTATAGTAAAGATTTGTTTTGAAACAGAGAACTCAGTAATGGCAAGGATTTGAATAATTTTACCTTGTTACACTCAAAGATGATATCCATTGAAAAGCCTTCCCAAATCCCAAGGGCTGCTCTGCCCAGAGCCGCTGAACAACAGTATGTCTTCAGTCCTAGCATTTCATCACACATCGCATCCTGCATTGCAACACCTGGATTCAGCATGGATCTCTTCTACCTTAAGAAAAACAGAAAAAAATCACAACCATAGGACACTCCTGACTGAAGCAATCGATGCATCATTGTAACAAGAATCTTCCTCATAGTCTATCTATGGAGAATGAAAGCAGTGCAATGGCAGCAGGGCTGATGAGCCAAGGAATTATGTTGCACACCAGGGAATGCCAGAGCTGTGTGTGGATGGTTAAAGGACAGAAGCCCCTTTGATTTCTGGTATAAGAATTCATGCCAGTCAGCAATACGAACTGAGACTGTTCTCTTCATTCTTCAAATATGCTATTATTTCCCAGGTGTCACTGATAGGACCACCCTGAATATCCAATTCAATTCAACCTCATCTAGTAATAATCAATATATACTTCAGAAGACTCAGAGATGAGATGGACAAAATCTAACTGTAAATGCGTTAAAAGATTGATACTAAAGACAGAGCACTGAGGGGCAGCGGGAGGAATTACAAAGAATATGAAGGAAGGTGAATTGTTCTTTGATTGAAAATGTGCCCCAAATCAGTCAGTTATACACTTAGCTTGAGAGTATATGGATTCCTTGATGCAACTAAGTTACACAGCACTATCCATAAGCAGTAGTTTCTATTACACAGATTGCTACAAGGTTCCATCCCATCCTGGCAGATGAAGCCCAGCTTTTGGTTATTTACATGTGTCACCTCTCAGCTGGATTACAGCCATGTAGATCCTGGGCATGAAGCCATCACACCTTAGGAAACTCCAATTAGAACAACATGCTGTAACACATGAGCTGCCCTGAGCAAATCTATCCTCTCTTACAGTGACTTCTTTCTGACTCCAAAAGCAAGGGAAAATCTCAGTTACGACTTTCAAGACAAACAATAGCCTGGGGCCAAGATTTTTAGAAGACTAAATTAAATTTTGGGATCAACAACTTAAAATACATTTTTACTCTTTCAGTACCATAAAGCTCAGAAAGGGAATTACAACTCATCTACCTAGAAGACAGAACACCCCCAATGGTGGAAGACAGAAATAAATTCAATGTGCACTTCTCTGATCATACAATATTTATGAAATATTTATTAAAAAATGAAAGGAGGAGAGGGGAGAGGAGGGGAGGGGAGGGGAGGAGAAGAGAGGAGAGGGGAGGAGAGGAAAACGAAAAAGAAAAAGAATCAACACAAATAATAATACTGTCTAAACCATAGCTTCCACTACACATGGTTTTGCCCCTAGGGAGAATATTTTGAGAATAAAAAAGAACACACAATAAGGAAATAAAATAATAAATATTAAACAGATGTTTCCTAATAATCTACTGAAAGGCACTCACAAAAGATTAATGAGTGCAGCGCAATGCCTATGTAGAGCTGAGAGCATGGACTACCTGACCGTGAAGTCATGTTTCCAGTCATTTAGTTCTTTCTTTTCCTGCACATATCAAATCTATGGATTAAAAGGGACATTATTTCTTTAATGAGCATATTCCTCACAAAAGAGAAGGTGCCAGTGTAGTGACAAAAGCTTCATTACTATCTACTGAGTGCTTGCTATCATCTTTCTGAGAAGAACCCAGCTCTTTACAGTGGACAAATTTCTGTCTCAAAACTGACACTGCTGCTGCCAATCTCAGATCACAGGGCACGGGCACCTTCATTTTCTCTCCTTTGGTGATTTCTCCTCCCAGTGGGATGAGCAAATCCGTGCTGGAGCAGAGGCTGCCGGGTCACTGCCTGTGCCACCTGCACTGCACCTGATGCTGCACCCAGCCCAGGGCTGCTGTCTCCAGGGCCCCATCCGGCACCTTTCTAAAGCACTAAATAACTCCAAAAGAAAGAGATTCCCACTGCAACTGCAACACATGAGGAAATGATGCCAACTCTATCAATGATGAGTGTTCTGCTTGCCATGTTGAAATTGTTTGTCCTGTTCTGCATATCCATAAATTAAGCAGCTGTTATTTTTTTCCCAATTAAACACAGCCCTTACAATTTATAATAGGTCATTCAGAAGTGTGTCTAATCTGTCTATCCTCACTAAACAAAAGACTAGATTCAGGCTTACAAACAAGGAATCAGTTGTAACACATTAATTGGAAAAAAAAAAGGCAGAAAAAAAAGCTGTGGAGTTGTATTCTTAAAGGATTAACACTGGGAAAATCTCCAGGCCAATAAAAGAAAAAAGAACAAGTGTGCCCACACTCCAAACTTGATGGAAAAACTCCCTCTCTGCTTTTTCAGGGGATAAGAACAGCTTATGTGTAATTAAAAACAACCATGCATTTGCACTTGCTAAACTGACCTCCAGACCCCATAGGTTTTTTCAGTGAAGGCCATGCAAAATGCTTTGTTAATTTGTCATCTCAGTATTCAGCTGGTATGCAGATTCCTGCAGACAGGTGAAGCTTGTGTCACAGGTCATTAATCAGATATCCTCCCCCTCACGTACATGAAAGCATGGCCATTGATCAGTGATCCTGAAATCTTTTCGAAGTCACTGAAGAGCAAGAGTTCAACTTTTCCTAGCAACTGAGAAGTTGAATTTCCTTACAAACTACTCTTCTGTCACTGCATTAAATAACTCAAAAGGAAACACTGGAATTCCATGTTGTGTGCAGAGTAACCTATCCTCTGAAAATATTTATTTCTTCCCTCCACTCCACTCCCCTACTTCAGCAGTGATGAAAAAACACATCTAACCTTTATAACTTTGACACTTGCCTGCAGTAATAATCTTATCCATATGAAATGTGATTTTCTGTGACTCTTAGATTTGTGAAAAGTGACATCTTAGAGCAAATAGTTCAACAGACAGGGACATAAAGCAAAACACATCAACAAGAACAACCTCTCCAAACTGGATCCTCCAGTCCATCTGAGCTGGGCTCACTGAAGACTTAAGAAGAAAATGAAGAGTTGAGGATAAAGTAGAGGATAGACTTGGATTGCTAACTTCAATCTCATCTAGGGAGAAAGTCACTTAAGAGCAAAAAAGCAAGTTAGCCTCAGCTGTACCTCTATCACACTGCCAGTTCTGGAGAGGTGAGACGCCAGTTACAGGACAAGGAACATTTCCAATCCTCATTTCTGCTTTTGCAGTGAAGCTGAACTGGCAGAACTTACTCAATATCTGTATTATTTAATATCCTGTTTGGTTTGGAAACCATTCACTCCATTGTTATGCAATGCTCTCCAGGGCAATGCCTGCTCCCTTCTTTGCAGGTTTGGAGTGGATAGAGCTCTTGAGACCACAGCAATTCAGGCAGGATACAACGAAAAGCACAAGGAAGACTGGACAGGTCTCAGATTTCATACATGGTCTCAGTGTCGTTATTCTTAATGGAGGAATTCTTATTCATAGGATTTCATGCCTCCCTAGGAGTATCAGATCTATTAAAAATGCCAAAGAGCCACCATAAACTGAAAAGGAACTGGGAAAAAAAAATCATTCTCTAAAATTCAAAAAGCCAGTTTGGTAATATTTTCACCCAGGTTTGCTATTTTTGCTGGCTTTACAGATGTAACATTTTTAATCTGCCAAAACCTTTGTCTCCTGCTGGGGAGAAATGGGCCCCTTTTCTAAAGAAAAGAAAGGAAAGAAAAAGAAAAGAAAAACTAAGACATTTTCTTAGAGATATTTTAGTGAAACAGTTGGTAGTCCAAGAGTTGGTGACAGTCGTGTCTGAGAGAATAAATCAATGCTGGTAAAGCAGTAGATTGTTCGATGACATCTTTTTCCCAGGTGAAAATCTTAAACTATCTTTTAACTGACTTTGGGATAGCAGAAAAAAAGAGTGAAGAAAGGATTCTGATCTGAGCAAATAGAGGACAAAGGCAAGTGAATAAAGATCTTCATGAATCTCTTCTTCCGCAAATCGTCATTGTCTGTTTAGACTGAATGGATGTCAAATGGGGATAGCTTCCTGCTGGAGCTGCTTCAGGGCCCTGGTAGGTCTGGGCACCAAACCAACAGCCACTTACTCTCGCCACTCATCCTCTTCCACTCTGATAATCACAGCAGCAGGTTGATTATTGGGTTGTAAAATACAAGGGATTTAGTGCTGACTGCAGCACTGAGTGCCTTGTCAAATTCCTCACTGTAGATCATTTTCATAAAATTTGTCAGGGGTCTTGTCTGAATTGTATTTTCACATAGTTAATCCTCTGTCTGTAGAGCAGTCTGGCCCTGTGCTGCCTGCACTGTAAAGCACGCCTGTGGCTGACCTCCCTGCACTCTCTGCACATTCATCAGGATGCAACTGGCCCAGCCACCCACTTAGCAGGTCCTGACAAATACTGCCACAGGCACATGTGGACTGACCACAAAGAAAAGTAAAGACAGTGAGGAAATGAAAAAAATCTAGAGGAGGTAATATGAGATTACTGCTGACAGCCTTCCCTGAAGTACACTCTGCAATGTGTAGGAACAGTCTGTGGAAAGGAGTAAGACGTATCTCTGACTTCAGGCCCTGAACTTTGGCAGAGTTCACAGATAAGTTCAGTAGGAGCCAAGCTTAGCAGTTTATGATAAGGATGAGTTAATAAAATGGAGAATGGACTTAACCAGTGCCTAGCAGCAGTAGTGGAACAAGTTCTGACTACGAGAAAATGGAGTATTAAAACACAAATTATCTGCTTGACCTTAATACCAGAGAGAGAAATAGTTCAATTTTCCCTGTCCATTTTCTGGTCCATTTCAGTTCACTTGTTGTATTTCTGTTTTGCTTTCTTTCTTTTTAATTATGGGTAATGAAACTCTTCCCACCTTTGATCCCACTTGTGACCATATTCAAGGTATTTAAGCCCTGCAGTTAAAAACTAGGGTTTTTTTGGTTCTTCTTCCAATGCCTCACTACTTACATTGTTGAAAATGACCAAAAATATGTGCCTAGAAATAGGGAAGAAATAGGGACAGAACAAGGGAAAGATAGCAGAAGAATGCATCGTGTTTCATCTTGACAGACAACAATACTCTTCTTAGGTCATGTTTCTATTCTGAAAATTAAATGCAGTGGAAAACAATGGAAGTATTTTGTAAAGGAAACAAAGATTATATTATTCAAGAAGGAAAGGAAGTGGTTCAAAAATAACTCAGGAGAAGACAAGAATCAAAATGCCAGAACTTCAATATTTATTTTTGGAAGCTCCACAATTTTGTTTTTAATTAATAATTAGTAACTCCTCCCTAACAAACAATGCTTTTTTCCATACTCCCCTTCAGACATAGGCCATTTCCATTATGCATGCATTTCCCTAAGTATTTTTAGCAGATAGTTCTCCTAGTAAGATGACTGATATGTGAAAAAGAAAAAAAGAAGGGCTTGCTGTTAAGCTGAACTGAGAAACAGGACTTCGTTCACTCTTACTAATGGATCAACTGACAGTCAAAAATAAGTGTCATTTTGTCTGAAGGAAGCCACTTAGCAAAATTCAGTGGCGTTTTCAGGTGAATTCAACTAGAGTTAACTGAAGCCTGTTATTTACAAAAGAACATAAAAACCTATTAGGTTTCTTGGCTCAAAAGCTGAGAGAAATGTATTAATACAAACATGGTTCAAAAGGTATGAGAAATGTGTAAATACAGACCTCTAAACACAGACTATTTTTATTTCTGTAACAACATTAAGATGCCTGATGACCCAAATTCAAAAGCACTGCAGCATATAGTGTTTTATACAGCAGCATGGTCAATTCTGGCTATTATTCTTAACACTTATTTCTTTACATACATTTTAAATACCCTCCATAAACTGGCAAGTAAACTGGTTGTTGCAAGCTCTTGGCAAATGATATTTGCAAAGGTGTGTTGAAATTCTCTCCTGTGTTTGCATCACTGTCTTGTGTTCAGAGGAAAAAAGCTGCTGAAGATACCTTCATGCTCACATTTATTCCTTTTGCCTGATTGTAAAAAATGTCTATTAGTAGACTTTTTGCACTGAAAATTTTTACTTTGTAACTAATTATCTACTTTACCATATTTCTAATATTTTGCTACATATTCACAAGCTCATTCTCATTTCTGAACTACAGGTTTATTACTTCTGAAAAAATAAGATTATAATTTCACTTGAAATTAAGTGCATGTGAAATAATTGTAGTAACTTATAGGGGTGGCACTCCAAACTTAAAGCACAATTACACTCAGGCTCCAGTACTTCAGTTTTTATCTCTCAAGGTTGTTTCTAAGTATCCAAGAAGTGCACAGAGGAGAAAAGAAGAAGAAAAAGAAAAAGATTCCTATTTCTCATTTTCTTAAATTCAGAGTGTTTTGGTATGGCAGCGTTGTACTGACAAAATACTGTAAGGAATAAAATCTTTATATGCACTTTCTATTTAAAATTCAATATTCTCTTTTTCTTCAGATAGCAGCTACTGAAAGAAATCCAACAAAAAACCATATTGTAATACTGAATGGTGAACAATCACTATCACCCCCAGGCATTCTCTATGTAATGTAGCAGGAGCCCGTGTTTAAACACATCCTGAACGCCTGATGCGCGCTGTACGATCAGTGTCTGTCATGACTGTGCTGTCCTAGGGCCAAAGACTCTGAACTGCTGCCTTAACCCGCAAGCTACAAGTTTTGAAGATCAGGATTGAAGTACAGTAGCAATGGGGAAAAGTAAAGATGCTGTTACCCTAGGAATTCTTTACTGAGTTATTCAGTTGCATCCTTTTCACAAACACTAAAAAATCCTTTAAAATGCACACAAGCCACAAGAACAAAAAGGTGTGTGGGCCTTGGTTGCTGGCTGGGGTTAAACCACAACAACTCTCAAGACTGGGAAGTCTGAAGGCTTGCACCTTCTGGCACCTGGCTCCTTCTCCACCTGCAGCTTTGCGATTCCAGAGTAGGTTCAGTTCCCTGGTAGCAGACTGAGGGAAGAAACCTCTGTTTTGGGCAGCCTCACCAACAGGATGCAGCAAGTGACAGTGGTGGGAGACCTTCTGCTGCAGGGAAAGGGACACCCATCTGCTATCAAACTCGCAGGGCAGGCAGGTTTGTCACTTAGTGGAGGGAACTGAGCAGAACAGGAGGGACCCAAGAGGTTGTGCCGTCTCCTTCCTTGGAGGTTCCCAAGGACCAGCTGAACAGCCTGAGCAGCCTTGTCTGACCTCCAGCTGGCCCTGCTTTAAGCTTGCAGGTGGCTTAGAGTCCTCATGAGGTCCCTTCCAACCTGAATTATTCTGAGATCCCATCAGGCCAGGAGAACATATTGCTCAAATTACAGGCAAACTATGCGATAGCATCTTCCCTCAGTTACGACAGCATTAGACCATGTGAAAGAAAATGGAGTAAATTTATGCCAGCCATCAAGAGCAACTAGCTGAGAACAGAAGTTTGTACAAAAGAGAAGGAAACGTAGAGCAGTTCCGTCTCAAAATGTATCAGTAAAATATGTTTGCTTTGTTGCTTCAGGCCAGGAGAGTTCAGGTACTGCAAGCGATTTTATGCTTTAAAATACAACTGGGGTTACACATCAGCAACAAAATTCAGTAAAAATCTCCTTACACTAATAAAGGCAGAATGAAAAACAAGAACAACTCTTGCAATTGTGGCAGTGCATTGCAACTGTAGTACACAAAAGCAGAGGCAGAGATAGCAGCAAATGCAGTAGCCGTTCTGCAGTTCTCCACCCAGCCTTAGCAACCGCTGATGTTATCCCTCACCTTTTACCGCCAGCTTAACATATTCTCATTTCATTTCTCCCCATTCACAAAACCCTTGGTTACTCAAATACTTTACCTTTGACCATCACTTCAAGGAAGGAGCATGGGAACTACCCAAAGACTTTCCAGACTCAGCTTTGAAACTTGCTCCAGGCTCATAGCCAGGAAGTCCACAGTGCCAATATGCTCTGTGGAATAAACCCCCACAGGAAGAGCGTGGGGTTGGCACAGCCAGACCAGCACACTGTGTCCCTTTTCCCTACACCCTCAGGGGAATGCTCTGTATGCAGTGGACTTTGATGGATGACCAGGTTCAAAAATCCCAGGTACAGGGAGCAGCCAACTGAGGCAATTGCAGGCACTTGGTGTCAGGGTCAGACCACTGCTCGATTCCCGCCTGCCCTTTTTGTAACCTGCCACTAAGTGCTTGGAGGGTCTAAAACATTTCCAGAGGGAGAGGTAGTATTTAAATGCCCTTTCCCCCTTGCTCTGCACTGGCATAAAGAAGCTGTGTTATGCCATCTAGAAGCAGTATCAGTGATTTAAAGGACCCCCTTTTGAGGATGAAATCACTTGATCTCCCTCTGCCTTCCTGATGTGAAATCCGCATGCCTGGCCCAGTTTCTCCTCTAGTGACTGAACAGTATTTTAGACAAACTGCTTCAATGGCCAGACTGTTAAACAGGCAGAGTAAACATTTACTCATTTTTGTTAGGAAGCTGCTTTCCCTTCCCAAGGAAAGACACTGCGAGCTGGCTGTCTGTAACACTTACTGCAGCAGTGCACCCGAAGAAGATAACCGTAGCCCATATCTTTTAAAAATGACTAATGTAGAGCTCCGTCCATACATAAATATTTATGACAAAACAGCTGGTTTTAGTTGAAGATGTTTAACTTACAAGAGCTCAATTTTATAATCAAGGCTAACAAGTCCCATGAGCACAGACTGGAATGTAAACACGCATTTCGGTGATTCCGACTGAAGAATGCTCTACCACAAATTTCCAAACGAGAAGATGGAGGAAGAAAAAAATAGTATGTAATATGATGAGAAAAAGCACCACTAGTTTATTTATATTGTTCAACCATTAGTAAAAGTAATGAAGCATCAATACTTTTTATTTAGAGTTTATAAAAATTTTGCCAGTTATGGCCATGAGAGTGGTGATTCCTTCCTTGGTAATGAACATTAGCATCACATGTTTTCATTATAGTACCTGTGCCTACTAAAAATGCACTTAAATTTAATGTGTGAAAATTTAAGGCTTTTTAAAGACAGGACCAGATCTCATATAATGGGTATTTATCTAGTTAGGTATCTACTTACTGATCTAATGTGTATGTTTACACAAAATACACAAATATTATACAAAAAGTATATAGTAGCAGATGCTTTAAACAGATTAAATGTTATTTTTATACATCTCTGAACTCTGTGCCTCATATTAATAAAGTGGATTGTCAGAATTTTCCATTGTTCCACTTCAAAGCATGCAATTATATTACCTTAATTGGAAGCACTGATGTGTTTTTACCAAGGATGTTTATTTGTGTTCTGACTACTGAGATATAAATACAGGACCATTTGCTACATTTAGTTTTCTACTTACATGATTTTTTGTTCTCTGCATTTTATCTTTACAAACTATTATACTAAGTATATTTCCAATGCAGGAACTATGATTTTAAGCTAATATAATCTAAAATCCTTTTTCTTATTGAGATTTCTGCTTGATTCTCCATAGTCACACAACTTGCTAACTGCAGAATGTTAATGTCAGTAAGAAGTATCACAAGTTTTTGACTTGTGAATTGCAACAGAATCCAACAGGTTAGGAATTCATATACTGAATACTGGCACCCACTAATCCAAGAGCAGTTTATGTTTTATTTGTTATCAGAACAGTCAACATGGATAGCCAGAAATTTTTATAGCTTCTGCATCAGTGAAAATATAGCGTATCTGAGAGGTTCTGAACTGTGGGGATGAGAATGTAATCCTTTCAGGAGTTTTCCCTTAGACAACATTTACCAAATTGCAGTAATCCTTTTCTAATCCCACAATAAAAATACATTACTTTGCCTTGCACTTTGTTTACTGTGATACAGTTCTGCTTATCCCAGTATAGAGAGAAGTCTGCTCGTGGTTTGACAGTACACTCACACTTGTGGTCAATGGTGGTGAGAACTGGGTGTATTCATTAGAGAAACAGCCTTACATTTCACTTAGTAGAACATGCCAACTAAAAGGTGTTTTTACTCAGATAATTTGCTATTAACTGAAAAAATCGTCATTTAAAAAATCTCAAAATTATTTATCAGATCATAAAATTCTAGATTTATCATCTAATTAAGGTTTAACTCCGCAGAAGTCTTTGGGCTTTGCTTTGACTCATCTAATGTGCAATAAATGTATTTCTAAGGGTTTAGACTTGCTTGGTTTTTGGTCTCCTGGTGATTTACACTTGAATTTGCATAACAGCACCAATGAGACTGTTTCAGAAATGCAATTCCCAACACAAGTCTAAAAAGTGCACATGAAGTACCTAGCTGTAACCTTATACAGTCACATCTGTTCACCTCAGAATTGTCTAATGTGACCTTTTGAATTTAGCTGGGTTTTTTGGTATTCACACAGTGTTCAGTCCAATGAGAAAAACATTTAGGATTTCTCACAATGTACACCCAGAGATGAAATGTCATTTCTCTGGGGGATGATCAGAACATGTTTAGTGTTACGCTTGCATTAGCTGACACATGAGTGCTGATTAGATGAAAAGGTCTGCAGCCATCCTAAGCTGACAGTGTACAACAGCAGCACAGGTACTAATCATGCTTCCCCTTAAGTCCTGAGCACAGAACTATGTGAAAAAGAATATAATGAGAGCAAACTATACAAATTCTGACAGAGAATAAAGTCTCAGGGAGGTCTCTGATAGCCCCGTAGCCTGCAAATCAGTTATTCCCTTAGCAGTTTGGGGGGTTATTTTTCAGAGGAAACAGGAATGGAGTCAAAATACTGTGAGTCAGTACTCTGGACTTTGCAGTGAAACTTCCCTGCATGAGTCAGTACTCTGGACTTTGCAGTGAAACTTCCCTGCATGATCCCAAAATCTACCCTCTAGGCATGTTGAGAAGATTATGGCAAATCCTGGGACTTTTATGAACCCTTGTGGCAGTGTCTCATAGCTTTTTACTTCCAGAGGAGACAAAAACAGATGCACAATAAGAGCAGAGAAGCTTTCACTTTTCACAAAACATGAAAGGCAAGAAAACACTCCTTTCAATTTGGTTAGGAGTGAAGTGCTGTTAAAGCCACAACATTAGAATACCATTACTGAAACATAAATTTTGCTGATATGCAGATAAATAAGAGGCTCTTCAATTAACAAGGATCTCCTTGCTTGGAATGAGCATGTGTTTAGCAAGGAATTGGATAGTTTTTCCTTGAAATTGGTACTGACACCACAAGAGGAATTCATCTAACAAAAATGTTCACATGTTCCCTTACTTTCCCTCACTCTGAGCTCATCAGTGTTGTCATACAAGTACTGCATGAAGAGGGCAGAGGACACTTTTGTCACTAGTACATGCACATTTGGCTACCTCAAGGTGCTACTAAACTGCTGCAACCAAACTGGTAACAGCAGGTGTGAGAGAAGGGCTGTCGTGGAAAGAAAGGAAAGAACGGAAATGGTTTTGTAAGTCAGACATAGCTGACATTTTCCATAAGAACCTTCTTCACCTTTTGCCAAAGCTTTTATGAATGAACAAATACAACTGACATAGGGAATAAGCAGCTTGAGGGTCCATGTGCCAAGATACAAATATATGTAAAGGTGGGCAGAAATGTGGCAGCCAGGTAAACAGGAGACATCCCTCTTCTAGGATGATCCAGGCAACACTGTACTGCTGGTCTTTCTGCACAGGGCAGAAACTAAGGCACCTATCCTCCTCTCAAAAGTCTGTATCCTCAATAAATAAAAATACTTGCTTGCCAAAGCATCTTTAACATGCTATTTCTAAAGTGTCTGTGACCTGGATGAGACACTAGAGCTGCCTTGCCTTTGCTAGAATTTTTAGTGCTAAAACTTCCCTTTTAGCATGAAAGTTCCTCCCCTGGAAGAGCTTGTTCTCATTCTTTGTGCATCACGGATGACTTCAGCTCACTGGAGAACTGATCCAATCCACTGGAATCAGCTTTCAATGATGCAAAATGCAATCAAATCAAGGAATTGCCCTAGGATATCAGCTACAGAATAGATTATAAAAAAAGGTTTCAAATTTTAATTTCAGTTCAGGGAAGTTTTTTTATAAGCATTTCTGTAGGTGCCCCTGCAGAAAACAGTTGATGTAAAATGATTACTACCAATCTTGACAAATTCCTACAAAAAAAAGCCCACAATCAGACAAACCCCACAATGTTCTTTCACCATCTGCAAAAACTGAAAACATCGGTACACTCTGTGGATCTAACTCTGCTCTTCCTTGAATATTCTAGGAAGCCAAGTTATAACACTCGTCTTTAAAAGTAAAGGATTACTCTGTACTAGAGGATTTGCCATTAAACATGTAAAATATAATGTTTCAGGTAAGCACAAGAATAGATTTCTTTTTTTTCACTAAAGATTCTTTAATGTATATTAAGTAAGACATGGAAATGTGTGGCTGTATGAGTCTGCAACACCACCCATTTTATGAATTCTGACCAGAAATACTAAGCACTGCTTTACTTCAAATGAAATAAATTTTAAAAAAAGCCAACATTCCCCACGGAACAATGATGTGAGCAAAGGTCCCTGCAAGTTCCCTTAACGATGGAACAAATCTTTATATTGCAAGCCATCAGGATGATTGAATGGTTCCTCAGTAAAACATGAAAAAATATATGGGGGGAAATATTTCAGAAGATGCCACACTAAATTAGGAGTTTCATGCCTGTGAAGAAAATCCAAGGAAAATCTATCTACAGGATAGATTTTCACTTTATTACAGTAGAACTAATTATGCATTCATTAAAAACAGGGACTGTTTTATAAAATGGGATTCCTTCGGCTGCATTTTTCTCTTAATGAATCTGAACAGACATAATGCTAATATTAATGTCCTATACATAAAAATTATAAATAAAATATGTATGGTGCACAAGACTTCTCTTGCTTAAATTATTTGATTGCACTCACAGAAGCAGGACCAATGTATATTTTGACCACACAAATTAACGAAATATAAATTCAAATTCAAAATCTTGAACATTTACAAAAAACTATACCTCATAATACCACTATAATAGCTAACTTAATATTTCAATAAGGTTATTTGTCTGTTAAGTAGCAATTCTTATTATTTAAGAATTCATCAAAGAAAGACCTTTTCAGGAATTTCCTTTTTAGATGTTTTGCAACTAAAGTATTCTGAAGTGGAGATTTTTTTTAATATTATACAATTAAATAAAATTTTTTACATTAAGCATACCATTTTCATAATGGAAATATTTAAATTGTGCATTTATTAGCCAATATTGTTCTATTTTTTAAATTACTGTCAAACTACATATGTCTGGTAACTCCCTTTGAAGTAAATGAGTAACATTTATTCTCAATAAAGCTTTCATTTTAACTAGGCACATTAGATATCGTTAGTACAAATTCATTATAAATTATACTTCAGATTTCATAGAGAGTTATTTACCCAGCCCTTTTTTATATTTGAAAGTTAACTAAGATAATATTAGTTTTAGTAAATGCCCTGCAGTTACCCAGATTTTAATATGAAAATATTTTCCTTGTTCTCTATTGTGCTCACAAGGCACAAATATACAACCTAGGTTTATTTCACAACTATTAAATTAAGTTCTATATTTATTTTCATTCTAATGATATATCTAAATTCATAAGTGTAATTTAAGATGATATATTATAAAATACTATTTTGAATGTAATTAATTATTTTAAAAGTTACATGAATTCTAAATTATTGCTCAATTATAAGTGAGCCTAATGCTGTTTTGTATGATCCATCTTTAAAAAGTGATTTCTGCTTAATGTACTGCTTTCAGCTTCACATGTTATTGTTGCAGTACCTACAGTTGGTACTTAGGGTAAACTTGGCCACAATTTGGGTTCAAGTAGCTTGGCCACAACTTAGGTTCAAGTGGCTCAGCCCCCATGTATAAAACAAGGAAGTGTAACTGAGAAGAAATTGACCAAATTTTTGTGTCAGAAAGATTTATGACTTTTTTGCCATAGAAATGCCAGGGAAGAATAATATCACTGAAGCAGGAACAACAGAACAGTTGTGCAACATGACCCTTATAATTAAATAAAGGATGCAAATGGCAAATCTAATGAGGGAAGAAGTGTGTATTATGATCACTTCACCTTCTATCTTTGAATATTAAATATTTGTTTTATCTGATTACATTTAGATATTTCTCCTTTCCTGCCCACCCCAAATTAGATATGAAAGAGGAACCAGTGTTCAGGTAGGAAAGGAAGCCAGAACTCCAGCTGTGCCTGCAGCTAGAAAAGCAGTAGACAAAAAAAATTTTGTGCTCTTAAGAACAGCAAAACAGCACAAAGGACAAAATGACCTTTTCCCTTTGCCTCCTTTTTTCAGTCTTTGTTTCAAATGGGCAAACGTCTTCAAAGTGAGTGTTCTCAAGCAACCAAACTCACAAGATTTTTTCTGTCCTCTGTAAACAGAAGAAAATCTTTGGAAAAGCTCAATATGAAATGTTGGTCTGATTTTCAAAAGCTGTTAGCAGCCACAATTTCTGAGATCTGCAGGTGTTTAGCAAATAAGACCTCATTCAGCTTTGTTAGCCTAGTCATCACATTTTTAAAAAAGAATTCATAAATGAATAAATTTAAAGAGCTAAATTCTAGAAATAAGGTGGGAAGACATAATCAAAGCTTTGTCGATTGACCTTTTTTCTTCTGTTTCCATCAATATTGCAGGATTTCTTACCCATCCTTAATAGAGACTTGGCCAATTTTTTATTATCTTATAGATCAGGACTGATTTGAATAACTCTTCCCACCAAAAATTAAGAATAACCTGTATGTGATTGGACAGGAAATTAAAAAACAATGAGTAAGTTTCCATGTGAAATAGAAGTTCCTAATGTTATGGCATTGAACCTCACCTATGCTTTATAGCCCTAGAAATTTTTCACTGTAAGAACCTCATGTTATGAATTTTGACTACAAAGGGTGCTACACTTCAATTCTTCTTCTGGTTTCTGCAGGGACTTGCCAGCTAAAGCAGAAAAGAGAAAGCAGCCCTGAAAATATCTCCATGAAAATACAGTCACTCAGTAGATTAATATCCACAATTGCAATTCAAAGTCTGGATGGTGTTTCTTTCATAGGTCACAGCAGAGCCTCCAAATACCACACAAAAATTAGTTTTTATTTTCTCTTAGGCTAGTGTAATGGAAATAACTGTGCTTAAGTTCACCTCCTATACAAGCTCAAAAATTTTATTATTTTCACGAGAAATCACAATTTATGCAAACAACTCTTGATCATAATGTTTCACTTTTATTTTTATCACTGTTACTTGGTATGCTTAACATTTCTACTAGCACTTTTGAAAAAAAAGTGTTTTCTGTGTCAGACTCTTATCCAAAGGCATAGAATTCTCCTCTCAGTGCCCTGAAGTATCTCTGGAAAATCCCACAACTGATAGCTGACTCATTCACATATTGTTGCCAACTCAGATGCTCACTGCACATTGTCACATGTGGGAATCAAAAGTATCTCTGGTGAGAAAAGTATTTATATTGCTGTGAGCCTAAGTCTATATACTATTTTCTTTAAATCACTTTCATTAGCTATGGTTCCTCCACATCTCCCAGGCTGACTGGGGCCCACTTTCAACATGGCTGCTCCACATGACCTGGAATGGTGACAGTGGAAGCTCATCCTCTTAAAAAAGCTCTTTTTATTTTTATAAAAATTCCCTCTGCTTGTGAATTATTTAGTGCCTCAGACTTTTTAATGTTGATTTTTTTAAAAAAAGGAAATTTAAGAGGTACCCAAACAAAATCGTTCAAAAAATAACAGCTTGGCTAATCGAAAGTGCCAGGATAACATTAACCTTACTGTTACAAATTAACTTTATACACATTATAAAACACAACTATGAAAATAATGGAAAAAAATACTGTAAGATACAGTAAAAGCAATACATAATTAATGTCATAATAAAAGAGCAATGTGATGGAAAACTGTAATGGAACTAAATACAGCACTGTGAAATGCAGCCCATAAATGTGCATAAAATATGCATAAAGGTGCAACTGCTCTCAGCCTGGTCGCACAAAGGAGGATTTCATGAAGTGACTAATGGTTCACTTGTTCCAACCTGTAGCCTAGAAAAGGACTGAGAGACAGGAATTTTATTTGTCACTTGAACCACTGGTATTGACTGAAGGGAGTGAAAAGCACCAGGGAAGTGGTAAGGAGAGGGTGAGGGGACAGGGGCTGCTGAGGAAGCTGAAAGAGCACACGAAGTATTGCACTCAGCAGTAGAAAATTTTATTCTATCATCATTTATTCATACCATGGTAGTACCTAAGTACCATAATCAGGTTTCAATGCCTTGTTGTGACAGGCTCTGGAAACATTTTGTTAAAGGTGGTGCTACCGTTTAATGTGCACTTTGGTGCACTTTCAGTGCCACGCTAATTACTCTTCAGTGTACCAATCATCTACCAGAAAACACAAGGGAAGTGTTATTTGGCATTTTTGCTCTTTGGCATTTTAGGATAATATGTAATCAGGCATTTCTCTAGAAAATCACTTTTTAAATTATTTCCCAATGTCATAAAAACATTACGAGAAAAAGTACAAACTATGTTTTTAAATGTGGCCAATGTTCAGAATCAGGGCTGCACTGTATCCCAAAAACACACGGAGCCCTGTTTTCCACAGACAAAGAAAGGACTCCGGTGCACATGCCGGGCTTGGGTACCCTTTCACATACTGAGCAGGAGACTAACAGGAGATGAGTTTTACTCAACAAGGAGAATGAACATTTCTGAGACTGATTGCTAAACTTTCTGTGTTATGCTGGGCTTTTCAGCATTCAAAAGATAATTCATGACCCCCCTTTTTAAGCTGCATCCATATTCCTTCTCTTGGTTCATTTGCCTGTTGGCAAGGACAGATACCTGACTTCACACAAATAAAATTGGGATGTACAGCTATCTACCTAAATTACTTGAAGTCCTGATATTAAATAATTTTGAAAATTAATAGCTGTAGTGAAGAGTAATTTCTGTTTTATAGAGGTTCTGTTCCAAGCGAAGACTATCCTATACTGAATCATAGATGTTTTCTGTTTTAATTTATAGAAAATATTTATATTTGTCACAATCATAGGATGACATATTCCCAACCAGCTCAACATACAAGTCAATGTATAAACAGAAACAGATTTTGTTTTAGGATGAATTACAGGAGAGTGGGCACTTGAAAAAAATGTGGGCAAAAAAGCTTTCTTGAGCACTAGAAAAATAAAGTCGTATCACTGAAGAGGGTACAACACATTTCCTTCCTCTTACTTCACAAATACACTGCAGCACCATGAAAACAAAAGCAGTAGCTTAAAAAACAAAGATGACTGTACTCTATATAATAAGATGATAAAAAAAGAAAACCTGGCTTTGACTAGGATGAATTATGCTTCTCAGACCACTATGATTATTTGAAATGATAAACAAAATGGTGGATAAAGAAGCAGAAATTAATATGATATACTTACGACTTTTGAAAGGCTTTTGATAAAGTTCATCACAAGAGACTATTAAGGAAATTTACCACAAGGTAAGAGGTAAATCCTTGTCAGTGATTAAATGCTGGCTAATAGGAAGGAAGCAAGGGGTAGGAATAAATAGCCCATTCTCAGTGTAGGAAAGATTAATAGTGGGATACTCGAGGGAGCAGCAACAAGGCTAATATTGTTTAATATATTTAATTACAATGAGAAATGGGTCAAAAAGCCCCTACAGTTCTGAATATTTCTAAACACACAGAAGGTTTGAAATCAGGATCTGGCCCTCAGTAGTTGTAGCTCAGACTCCTTTCAGCCAAGTGGTCAGAAGAAAAATGGGACAAATGTCACAGAAACACAGAAACTCAAGGCACGCGGTCCAGAAAAGCCATCAGTATGTGAAATACACTGTCCAAAAAGTCTGTATTTCAGCAGTGGCTTATATTTTTAAATATATGAGTTTAATCACTTTAATCACTCAGATTAAAGATAAGCTCTTCAAATTACTCCACCTTCTTGCCCTAGCCACTCTGTTGCAGTACAGGACTCTGACAGGAAAAGAAATTTCTCCTCTGTTCCCCTTATCTGAAAATAGAAGTGCATGGCTTCTTTCTTCAAAGGCATGCATAAAATCCTGGACCCCTCAGCACAGGGGACAGGTATCTTAAACTGTTTCTCCCTCAGTTTTCAGAGCAACAATCCTTTCAGGCTCTTCTGTTCATTCATTTATTTATTTATGGCAAAATGAAAAGCATACAAGAGGGACAGTGTGTGGATTTCTGTTTGGTCTGGGATTTGGTGGTGGGAACAGTCTTGCTTTTCTCTGTCTTTTCACCAGTTTCTTTTATGTTCTTTTTATTTCTTTGCAGGCACAGACCTCAATAAAACACCACCAGTTAAATCAGTGACAGCAGATGCCTTGTGCCTTTTTGGGTTTGGAAGAATGTAATTGAGAAAACTGTAAGGTCTAATACAGCATAGCATAAGAAAATACAAGGATGGCATAAAAGAAGTTAACAGGAAGTGAGTAAATCTTTCAACCATATATTTTAAATTAAATCTAAGCCATGAAAGGCAAGGGACAGAATACAATGGTCTTGATAGGATCCCCAGCCATATGGTCTTGTTGCACTTACACACCTGACACCAAATTTATTAATACTGTCTTCTCTGTCTCTGTGAATTTCTGTAATTTTTGTCTGAAACTTCTACAACAGTTTGAATTGCAGTGTATATGTAAGCAGTGTATGTTTTGCACACTTTCTGGACCAACACCAAGAAGCATATTCTGTAATAGATTATTAAAAATCTTGTCTCTATTGACAATCTGAGATGAGATGCAAGATATAGAACAGGTGAATATTGGAAATCGGTGAGTTGTATAACAGGTCTCACTTAGCATGAATTTATTATGGAATTATGTTGCATGCTGAAACATATTGTACCCTATTACATAATATTTCAGAGATGAATGAAAAGAATGAAGTAAATCTAATTCTTCGCAGCTCAGAAAAGCTCAGTGGCATTAGGAATTTAATTTGGCTGGCTAACTGGGAGGAATAAGGGAAAGCTGCAGGGCAGTACTGGGAAGTGTAAGAACAAAAGAAATAGAGTCCCCTAACCCTGTGCAGTGCACAGGGCAGAAGTTGGAGGGGCTGTGTGTACCAGTATCTAAAAGCAGCAGAGAGTGGGAGCAGATTATAGTAAGTGAAACTGCTATTTATTTCTTTGCTTGTCTTTTTCAACCAGAGCTGAGAGAAATATTATTAAGAAAAAACAGGACTCATATCCATAGCCATGGAGATCTATCCAGAAAAATTACTAAAAAATATTTGCTAAAGTATTTGCCTAAGTATTTTAAACAGAGTATTCTACAATCACATAATAAAAGACTCCTTACCAGTTAAGCAATGCAAGTAAAATTTGCAGAGCATTCTAATGTTCTAGTGAGATCAGTGAGTGGATATGCTGTATGGCACATTTACATGTGCCTATGCTCAAGTGCACTGGTAAATAAAGGAAAGTTTTCTTCTAGTACATACTAAAATAGAGCAAGGAAGAGCAATAAGAGAAACAAAGTCTGCAAAGATGCGTCTTTAGATTTTGGATTGCTGTCCTACAGAAGCAGTTAAAAAGAGCATGTGTATCAACACACAAATTAAAATTGACAAGTGAAGAACTGAAACATTTTTGAAAGGGATCCTGTTCAACACTGGTTTTGGGCGTTAACGGAAAATTAAGTGTAAGGAGACACCTGCAACCATGCAATTATTACAATAGTCTTTAGGACCAAATTGCTTGCTTGATAATTACAAAATCCCTGTGCGTAATGGAGCTTTCTTGCTCAGAAAATCAATCACATACATATTTCAGAGAAAAACTCACCTGCTTGTAGGTGAAAAATAAGTTTTTACTGCTCTTTATAAATTCACGTTACCTCTACAGGACCAAAACAGATGAGCATTTGGGAGGGCGTTTGTTCTTTGTCTGCTTCATTCATGGGCCGTTGGGAAGAAGATTATTTTGAAACTCCTGCTAACACTTGCCCTGCTCCATCAAGCCTCTTCTAGCTGCCAAAAGCCAGAAAGGCTCTGATGCTAGAGAATATTCATGCTTGTGAATACTGAAACGATGTACCTGCAACGGCACAACATTCCTCTGGATCTAAGAGAGTTAATTGTTCCCCGTGTCTCAGCTTATTTGGCATACTGCACTGCCGTGCTCAACTGGGGTGTTCACATCTGACATTGGTCTGTGCCATGGAGATACATAACTATCAGTGCCCTTAGCTGAGATAAAGAATTGGAGAGGGAGAAAAAGACGCACTGTATATACAGTCTCCCTATTAACAAAATATTTTTCATTCGTTTGGCACAATCCCAAGAAAAATACAGCTCTCAATCCTTGTTTTGGTACATGCCAGAACTTAATTCAGTGGAAATTAAATTGGTAATTCAAATAGGTTTGCTAATTTTTGCATTTGAGTAGGAAGAATATGTTACACCATAAACAAAAGAGCTATTTTACTTCAAAAGTATATTACAGTTACCCATAATGGCCCCCCATTTTATGAAATGAAAGACAAAGCACTAAGCTTCGTGTGTCATCATAGTTAAGTCTGCTTGGAAATGACATACAAGCTTTCAACACCTTAGGAGAAATTAATTACATAAAATCTAACAGACCAAATGGTCAAGCATAAGGAGTAGCATCATTCGTATTGACGAGCTGCTGTATAGCAAAATTCTCCCATTACCTCTTTGTTCAGCTAACTATAGTATGTAATTATAACAAGCTCTCTTTAATGTCATCATTGCATGTTGAGCTGCTTAAGGTCTTTTACTAATTGGAAGTCACTCCCATGGATCTCATGTAGGGATGACATCACTTTTAAGTGAAAAGGATTGATGTAAAGCCATGGACTCATGCTGGTTTTTTTAAATTTCTAATATTTCTGTCGATTTTAAATTGCTACTTAGATCAATTGATGCTTTCATCTATTATTAAGGATTTAATGGATTCTCTTCTGTCTGTTGATTATACTTGAGGCAAAATGCAGAAGGTTCTCAGGAGAAGATTTGTTACTCAAAAGCTCTCCATCATTAGTGATTTGCTAGTAAAAACTTCCCATTTTTAACATTTAGTTCAGTGTTCTCTGTTCGGATTTGAAATTCAGACATTGCTTAGAAAAATAATTTTTTCATTTTACAACTCAGCTATCTTTTTAAACAACAACTGCTGTTCCTACTTTGGAAATTTTGCATTTGCTGAGAATCCTGTGGGAACAATACTCTGTAAGAGTTATCCTTTTGATGGGTCCTTATCCACAGTACTAAAAGTTTCTATATACAGTTTCTAAATTTTTGAAAAATTTAGAATTTTTACAACTTCTTGATCCTGCATCTTTAGATGGAATTTTAGCAAGCAAGTGTTAAGCCTTTACATGCATAGAAATACATGCTCCCATTTCTGATTACATGAAACAAGTTTTAAAAGGAAGGTTTTACAGAGTTGTGGTAACTTTGCATTTGGTCCTTCTTGAGTCAAAATGCAATTTTAATACATTTTGGATGCAGCTCTCATGGTTGCATTGCTTTATTAATCTACTTTCAGGCTTACCATCAGAACAACCAACTTGGACTGAAACAGATTCCATTTTAAGTCAATAAGAATCAGATTGCACTTCCCTGGGGAGCTGTTCCAGTGCCCAGCCATCCTCTGGGTGAAGAACCTGTTCCTGATATCCAACCTAAACCTCCCCTGACTCAGCTTCAGTCCATTCCCTCGGGTCCAGTCACTGGTCATCACAGAGCAGAGATCAGTGTCTGCGCCTTCTTTTCTCCTCATCAGGAAATTGTAACTGCAGTGAGGTCTCCCCTCAGTCTCCTCCAGGCTGAACAGACCCAGTGCCCTCAGCTTCTCCTCACACGGCTTCTCCTCAAGGCCCTTCACCACCTTTGGTCCTTCACCATCTCCCTCTCTAATGACGTTTAATATCAGGTACCTTCTAGGACAATAATTGGGGGAGGGGATGCTATAGAAACACACTCAAAACTTGATTTTAGTTTCTTTTCATTAATTTCACTCTCTTTTCATTCTCATTTACAAAAACAGATTACCAGGAAAAAACCCCCAAAAACCAACCTACCAACCAAAGACCCAAACAAAAAACCCCTCAAGCATGCCAACTATAAGAAATCTGTCTGTTTCCACATCCAGTCTTGCTGAGAGACCACGACCAGCAGCCAATACACCTTAGTATGACAAAAAAAAGGGCAGAAGTATTTTTTGGGGGCCTGCACTTATCTACCACACTTTAAAGCTGCCAGGTGATGAAGAAGAATACATCTTATGAGAAATGGGAACTGCTAGGAGCCCTGCAGATGTACTTCTCTATAGCTCCTGATACCATGTGCAGCTCTTACACACTCTTTTAATCCAGGCAGAACTTCCTACAGTTTTTCCTGGAACAATGAGCTAAGCAAATGTTATAAGGAAAATAAAAGCCTCAGAAAATTATTATTTTTTTAGGGAAAAATGTAAATATAACATTACTGTGCCTCATATGATTTATTGCTACTTTGTATCTTTAGGATAACACAAGTCCATTTTGTTGTTCTACTTGATGGCACTTTTTTTCATGTATGGTTGAGCATAGAATAAACAAGCTCGTAACTGTCAGCACATAAGTTACTGCCAATGCTGCCTTGGGGTCACATTAACTTACATACCTAATTTTTCTTTTTCAGGGTGGTTTTTTTTTTAATTAATAGATTTTCTTACATGTATACATTTAGCATTTTCTTGTTTAGCTGACATAGTAGACTTTTGGGGGTTCCCCTGTGGGTGTCGGAGAAACAGATTGATGAATTGTAATTTGATGAAGGTAGTTATGGTAGCAAAAAGTGAGGAATAGAATATTTGCAAAATGCCAGAGGTGAAGGAATAAGATACACATGATTAAAGTAGCTATAAAATCAAAGCTGTCAAAGCAACAATAGCAGTAAAAGAGAAATATTCAAGCAATGTTGGCTTCCCCAGAACATCCAGCGGTGCCATGAAGCATATTATTTAGGCAAGTCTGTTAGGAATACAGGGGGATTGGATTGATTGTTTTTCTCACCAACTACAACAAATATGTTGAACTATAAACATTGCTCCAGGAATTCTGTCCAGGGCAACTGGGGATTGCAATTTCCTAATAGAATTCACAGTGCAAACATTTACAGCAGCCCATACAAGGACCAACTAAATGGAAGAAAGGTAAAGAACCTGGGGATCAGACCTGAGCAGTAAAGTACAGGAGAAAAACCAGAGAGAAACAGGATTAGCAAAGGACTGAAGTAAGCAGGATGTAAAGGCTGTCTTTAATATAAAGTACTTTTCATTGTGGTTAAATACAAACTTTTGGCATTTTGGGGTCTGAGTCACCTGTCCCTCATGTACATATGGGCAAAACAACTAGAAGCCAACTTGTCTCTTAAGTATAATCTAGAATTATTTTTTCAATATATATATAATTTTCTTTCTTGTAACTTTGCTTCTAAATTTGTTAACAACTATTTAATGCCTTGATAGAAGTGTATTTTCACCTTTAAGGTCAGGAATGATAGAGGATTTTGTCCAAAGCACACTATTTCTCTGAACACAAACCCCCCCCCCCCAAAACCCAAATAAAGCTCTATGTGTGCAGACAAAATTTTATAGGCAACTCCAAGACTGGGGAATCTCAGGAGATACACATGTTGCTACATGTCAGCCTTCTTCAGCAGAAGGTGGGTAGGCGATGGGGAGACAGTTCCTATCAACGATAAACTCACGTTTTCCTATCCTCTGTCTGCTATGAATAACTATTGAGAAAGAGTTGAACTATATTTTATATATTGTCATCGTTTAGACCTCAGAAGAGGTCTAAACGGTATAGCAAAAGAGGATAATGACTGCAAGAGGAAGCAAAGAAAAATATTAGAAATTAAATTTTTAAATACAAGTGGTAGAAAGAAAAGAGCAGTGAAAAGTGCTTTACAGAGTTACTTAAAGATGTTACTGTGAAGCAGGGGCTACAGAAGAGGAAAAGAGATGTTTTCAAAAAGAGAGCACAGAAGTTGCTGAATGCTTCTTCCCTGTTTTAGTTCAGACAGGAGCCTTACCTGCTAGCCCAGGGAAGCAACACATGTCTCTCGTGAAAAACCTCAAAAAGTGCAGGACAAAGCTGTAGAGCAGTAATGATGAACAGATTTGGTGCCTAGTGTCACACTTATTGTTGAAAGATCCGTGCCTTATTGCTCCTTTGTGCCAGTCCAGATCTCTGACAGTGCTAAAGCTGACTCAGTTGCCAATGGTTTTCAAGAAGGCTGTGAGAAAACTGACAACAAAATTTCAGCAGAACCAGATGAGGTTTTACGTGACTCCAGCTTTTGTCATAAACCTGGAATTCAGACCAGGTTTGTCCAAAAATGTTTTCAGTGACTCATACCAAATGTTCACCTTGCACTCTTTCTTTCAGTGAAACACGTAACATATGGATTTGTTTATGCAGGGACTGAGGAATGGGTTTAGTTTGACTCAGAGATTCAAAAGCAGAAATAAAAAACGCTAAACCAGAGCAAGTACAAAACCTGCAGCTGCATTCAGAACCACACTAAGAAAAGACTCATACCAAGGAGGACATAACAGAGATTTCCCTCACCTGTGTCCTTTTCTAAGAGATGCTGACAAGTACTGGAGACACTTAGATTTAAACGTCGATTTCACTAGTTTATTTCAACTCTTTCTCTCCATCTGACAGTGAAACAGAGGATGTCAGGTTTAGCCCTGGAATCAGCACAATTATTCCAGTCACATTGCCAGGTTAGTGGCTTACCTGTTTTCCCCCCCAGTGCAGAAATCTTAGTGAGTCTTTTGTTTCCATAGTGACAGAATGTTATGGAGGCTGGAGGTTTCCCTTCTTCAAGGAGTGTTGGGATGCAATGGAGAAAGCCCTTAGCTAATGACAGTGAAGGGCCTTCAGGGAATTATCAGGTGCTAGCAATTCTCCAGGAGTGAGTGCCTTGCTTTTAAGGTTGTCCTGCATTAAAGCTGAGATTTCAAAGCTGCCTGGAACTACCTAATCCTAATAGGAGATTGGGCACCAAAATTCTTAGGGTTCCTTTTTCAGTTTATCTGAACAGTAAAATAAAAGATGCCAAATACTAAGTTTTTCATGAAGATGTATACATTTCATTAAGCAAGTATATTTGGCTTTGTATTAAATGAAGTTTTTATGAACGCAGCAAAGTCACTTTCCTAAACACAATGTACTAGCACTTTTGATACATGCTAGACTATTTATGTCCCCATCTGTTCAAAAGACACTGTCTGATCCTTTATTCCTTCAAGTTCTTTATTGTGTCCTCATTATGTATCCCTGACAGTACTAGCTGAATTTGGACACTGAAATATTTCTCACATTTAATGCACTCCTCCTGATACCTGGTTTTTGCTTTCATTTTCTCTGAAGTCTTTAGCAGACATGGTGGCCATCTCACTGAAAGCAAGGTCTGAAACCAGCAAAAAAGCTTCAAAAGCATTTTGAAAACAACAAAGTGCTTATTGTTTTTCTTTTTTGTTCAAGCTCATTGAAATCTTATTCACTAAAGTGCATTAATTTCAACCAGGAAATTAAAATTAAACTTCTCCTACGAGCTAACTTTAAAAAGGAAATACTAAAGCAAAATCAAATTTAAGTAGTCCCGATTCCATCCAGTCACCAAATCTGAGCTTCTAGTTTTGTTAAGTAGACTCAGAGACCAGGCAGCTGCTCAAAGGATTAGCATCCATCTGAACCAGCAAACCTGCTAGGGTTGAGAGGGAACAGACAGAACTATGCAAGACCCAAATCCTTGGAAGGTATGAAGTTTACCTGATTTTGTATTTATAAATCCAAAGCGCTTTCCAATTTACTGAAGACTAAAGGTTTTGAGTAAAACAATGTATATTACAAAGCCCCCGGCCACATTCATGATGACCAAAAGCAAAGCTATAGACTCTTTCCAGAACATACTCTTGATTTTTTTACTTATTTAAATCCAATCAAAGAGCAAGAGCTGAAGTAGCAAGAATCTCAAGTGAGACACAAGATAATGCCCAGTGATCCAATTCTGCAAACATATTAATTATCTGTGTGTACAGGTGAAAGCTTGGAAAATATCATTCTAGAATCCACCACACAGAGAGACACTGAGCTCCTGTGCTTGCTACCCACAAATTCTCTCCTGTATTTTACACATGGTATTATCTATAACAGCCAAAGAGATTTGTTATAAGAAAAAATATAATATATACCCTTAGGGATTTGAAGACACTTCTATCTCAAAAAAGTACCATAAAAGAAAGAGATGTTAGCTGTGAAGGACTTATGCCATAAAATAGAAGTTCCTGGTACCATAAAATTACAACATCCATTCTCCACCAAAACAAAAGGGATACTTCAAAACTAAGACTGTAAGTTATGCTCTGTATTAGAGAAAGTGTGTAAAATTGGAAAGCTACCCCACAATTCTAACAGAATACAGTGTTTTAAGTATGAAAAAAGGCACTTCAAAGACCCAAATCATACTTTGAATACTAATTCCGCAAAAGCAGGGGATGAATTTTAAAGTGGGATTTAATGTTTCTGTTATAAAATATAATTTTCTCAATTACTGAGTGTTTACATGTGCAAAGAAATGTAACTTTATAGTCTTTTCTGTACTCTAGATCCTATTAAATTCTAATATCTGTTTTATCTTTCCAAGCAGAATCTTTTTGCTGTTCAAAGGGAGTAATCTCAGGATGAAAACTCTCCAAATGGAAATGAATTCAAACTGTGCATGACACTGGTTTCTACAAAACTGACCGGTCTTTCAGTATCTTTAGGTCACTGTAGATCTGATATGATATTGTATGAAATTCCATCTGAAATAACAGGCTTTGGAATATATTTATAGTGTTATTTCTGTAGTTCTTAGTACTCCTGCAGTACTGAGGCTGTTCTTAGACAAAAAAGAGATCACAGCAGGAAAGAAATCTCCCTCCTTCTATCAGCTCACCTCACCAGAAGCTCTTTACTAAAGAAAGACAGTCCAAGCATTTTACTCCAGTTTTATCCATCCCTAGTTCTATCTAAAAGCATTCCTGCCTAGAAGCTGGAATGCAGTAACAATTATAACCTGGATCTAAAACTGAAAACTCAGCTCTTATATTTTAAGAGAAAAGTTTGGGGGTTTTCCTCAGGCATTCTCCTTTTGCTTTCACACATGCATTTAAGTTAAGAATGTCTGGGCAAGGAATACAAGGGCTCTTTTTGCAGCAGATACATAATCCTTGCATGTAAGCTTCTTAAAGATCACACAGTAAAGTGAACACACACAATTATTCCCGAGAAATAAACATTCATAACTATTCGTGAAATTATTAAGGCAATAAATTTTACTCTATTTTCCACTGATTATTTTTGTATTATTGCATTTCCTGGATCTAATCAGGGGTGGAAGTAGATTTGGGGAATACAGGAAAAAAGCCAAAGAAGGGAGTTGAAGTACAGTCAGAAATATAAAGTGCCAGGGTCTAAAACCCAAGCTGATTATGAGAAAATGGTGAATGCAATAATGCAGACCCAGTAAGGTTCTGAGATGAGTGACCTCCTGGCAGTTGCAACGCCTCGAGGTTTGGTTGCAGCTACTGAGGTTTACAATGAAGGCAGGAAATCTCCCAGATGAAAAAGTATTCTTTCATTCAGCTTTGGTTTTAGAGAAATTCTCCCAGCACATGAAAAATGCTTTCCCCAACATGCAGAGAACCCCATGCAACAGGATCTTTATGCAACGATCTTTGTTCCACTTGCACAAGGAAGGGAAGTCCCTGCCACCCGCCTTTCCAGGTCCAAGGTGTCAGGAGCACTCTGGAGTACTTTCTTCCCTGGAGAAGCAGAACACTTTGTGCCTTTCTCCTAAACAGTACGTTTGACCACAGGGTAATTCACTTGGATTAACGACAGCACTATATAGATTAAATATGGAAACTCTCAAAGCAGTGATTCATGCTAACTCTCTAAGAACTTACACACAAGGTGCAGGGGGTATCTTTCTGGAGAACAACAAAAAGACGTTATACTAAAGGGAACGTGCTATGAAAAAATTTCTTGGTATTTCTACAGAGGAGAAGTAGTAAAAACACAGCTCATCAAAGGTTATAAAATTATTACCACTATTACAGTTTGTCCTCAACCTAAGACTGAGTTTTTATAACACAAGGAGACAGAGATTATTTGTGGTTTGGCAGCTGAACTGAAAGAGAAAAATGTTACTCAAAAAGTAGTTCAGAGCAAACAAGACTTAAAGTGATTAGGACTCATTGCTGAAATGAAAATAATCAAAGAACTCTCTCTTTTTTTGTGTAAAATTGCAAAGGAAATGAAAGGACAGATTCCCATAACAGAAGACAACCTCTTTTTAATAAATAGATCAGTTGATAACAACTTCCACCTGGCACACGGAAAATATGGTTTCAACATCTACCTCCAGCTAAAGATATCTGAACCCATGTTTCTAAAGCACATGTCTTAACCAACAGGCTAGAGGGGAATCCTTGTCCTTAGATTCTCAGTGTAAACAACAAACAGAAATTTTATCTATCACTTGTAAGATATGAGAAAAATGTGACCTTCCAAATGCACTTTTATTTCCATTACTCAGATACTCATTTAAGAGCTAGGTATATTGGCTTCTATAATCACACACTGTACTGAAGCAGAAAAAAGATTAGGTTTAAACTTCAGTCTTTTAGCTTTGTAACTGAAAAAACCAGGCATTTGAAGTTGCATCCCTTCACTTTGACTTTGTATATAATATTTAGCGATTAAGACAACAAAAGAATAAGAACCATTTCCTGAAGTGCCATAATAATGGCACTCAGCTGTGCAAACAAAGGTACTTCATCCTGCCCTGATCATTTGAATGTTGAACTACTTCAGGTACGAATAAAACAGTTTCAATATTAGAGTGAGGTTAGTGTGCATCTTAAACATCACAGGATCTTCTTGGTATGTGAGTTTTATCCCCTCAGACAGGTGTGTGTGTGTATATATGTATGTAATACATGTGCACATTTACATATATACACATAAATGAGAACTGACCTTTGATTTTCCATACCTTGAAAAACATGTACTGCGGAACCACTCAGAGAAAAGGCAACAGCAATCTGATAACTAATTTAAAAATAATCCTCACAGATAATTTTTTATTTTGATAATTCCAAGCAGATGTTGTTACAACAGTGACTGCTTGAAATTCTCCACTTTTCCAAAAGAAAGCTAGGGAGGAGTCAGATGAACCTGATCCATCCCTTCACCAATTGTTATGATTGGCTTTCTAGCCCTTTGAACCTTGGAGCAGCAAAACCAGGCTGTAATGCAGACCAGAACCTGGCTCTAAGCCTTTGTGTTTTCAGCAGCAGAAAATACAGTTTTCAATAAGCACAATGAACTTCATAGGCCTGACAGATTTTCAAAGTTTGGTCCAAGCAGTTTAATGTAAAGCCATACACTTCTGTACAGTGTCTAGATTCATATAACAGGTCTTTACAGAAATTTAAGTGTTGACAGATAAGATGGAATGCTTTCATGTATTTAATGTCTCTCCTGCCCTGCTAAATGAGAATTATAGTGACACAGTTTAATGTGCTTGTAAAGAAAACTACCTTATCAAAAATTTTAAATCAGCTTTATTTTTAAAAATGCAGGAAGAAACGTTAAATAAACATAAACCAGTATTATCTAAAGAATTCAAAGTTATAACAGTCTCAGTGGTTTTTTTCCTGTCCGCTCTCAACACTTATAACTGAAGTTGTTTGAAATGCAATTAGTGAGAAAACTTTGAAAGGAAACCTTGACAATTCTGTTCAATAAAAATATTTATTTTTACTTCACTGGTCTGAGAATGTCATGATTTTTCCTTTGGGGCTCAGAACTTCACTTTAATACCTTGATAGATCATAACTGTTAGGTTATTATAAAATGCTGACAGATGAGGCTGTGACTTGTGAAAGCTCCATATGAATTTTACTTTTAATTTCTGTTAACATTTGACAGAGCTTCATGACATTAGAACCACAAAGTTCATTGAAATTCAGCAGTAGTTGAGCACCTCGCATACATTTCTCATTTACAGATAACACTTGTACATCTCCTGACACAAAGATTCAAAATTAATCTCGTCAAAAGCTGAAAGAAATACACAGTGTTTTATTTCACAATAAAACTGAATGCATCAAAGGGCCTCTGTGTTGGTAAATTACTCCAGTTGGGTATAGGGAGGATTTTTAATTGGTTTGCATCTTTCCTGTTCTGACAATGTTATATCAAACACTTCAAAAAGTAAATAAATGACTGAGGTTGCCCCCAAGGTGGCATGTCAGCAGAACTGTTCCTAAAAATTATTACCAAAATCATGAATGGCTCATAGAGACTAACAGCTTCTGGAATTTTTCGATTATTTGTGTAATAAAGTAGGAACAAGCTCTGTGGGCTATGAATCAATATTTAATGAAGTCTAGCTTTCATAACTGACATTTTACTTATTAACATAATCAGCTATTTGAAGAAAAATGTACTATTATAAAATAAGCAATAAATAGCTACACAATAAATATAGTAATGGTAATATAATTATTCTGGTTTTCTCAAATTTCATGTATTAGTCCTACTTTACTGACTAGGGTGAAATATTACTCAAAACTGCTTCTATATCAGTTGTTGGAGTGATGGAGCGGTAGCCTGTGTAGAAATTATGTGCAGTTTTTAAGAACTGCAGCATATCAGGGCACTTCTTCAGAGGTCCCTCAGCAGGAAAGCAACACATCAGGGAGAACAACACTACCCAACAAATCAACTGTGGAAGGTGGAAGTCAAACAGCAGAAGCCTGGAAATTTACAGACCCTCTCTTGACAACTGGCAATACAGACTGGATAATCCAGATGACTTTCTGAATATTCTTTCATCTCGAAAAAGACCATTTCCATATTCTTGCTGAAGAGTGACTGCAGAAGTTATGAATGCTCTGTTTTTCTTCAGTAAATAGCCCAAGGTGTAACTTAACAGGTATTTCTTTGTGAAATCCTTGAGATATCTCTTGAGAAATAAGAGCATAAGAAAATGTCTAATAAGATTCAAATTTTCTTCATCTCATAGACCCTATTGACTTTAAACTAGCATTGATTTTAACAGAATATGCAGACTACTGACAAGTTTATAATTTCATGTAATAGTTGCATCATCTTTAGTGCTTTATTTCTAGTTAATTATCACCTGAACAGAACTGAAAGTGAGAACACCATTTTCACCTTTCTAGGTGGGATGAAGCTAATCCAACTCCATAACCTGCTTCATATCTGAAAATATCAGACAGCTGGTACTCAGATCACAGCAGAAGGTATTTAGTGGAAACAACTGTCAGATTTGATTTATTTAGCATTATTCAGATTTACAACCAAGGCTTTTAACTGATGTGTGAATTCTAGAGAGACATTTAAATGCCTTTTTACTATTTCGATTGTTTGTTTTAAAATTTTGTCTTTAACAAATCTACAGAAGTGCATTATCTTTTATCATTGTGTCCAGGGCCCTTTAGGTTTTGTTGAGATGTACATGACTTGGGTTGTGTGTTTATTTAAACTAGAGAGATATGGGACATTCCTTCTACAGCTCACACTTTACTGAGGACTTCCAACACACTTTTAATGTTTTCATTCCATCTGCACAAATATTCAATAAGACAGCATGTAGCTATGTTTATTCTGGTGATGAATACATAGGGTCATTCAAGTACTGAATGTGATTTTCAAGTGCCAGAAGTGTGGACCTCTTTCATTTCCCTAGAGCAATAATTTTCTGGGCTACTTTCATATAGGCAAGTATCTTGGCCTGGGAGAGAAACTAACTGCAGGTAATTAAATGTAGCTGAGCTATTACAAATGAAATGCAATAGCTTGAGAGATGGACCAGGATTTCAATTTTTTGGATGCTGATCTGACTTGATCTTCGAACCTCCCGAATTTGTGTTACCAGTACGAAATAGAATGTTGTGTAAAAATAGGCATTTGTTAAAAACCAGAAGCAAAATGGAATGGATATCTTCATTCAAATACCAGTCTTCGATAATTAACACTTTGGCATAGGGAAATTGTTGTGAATATGCATCAATGGAACTGCTCTTTGTAATAATATATGAATGAATGATGTGAAATAGGAAGTTACTTTTTCTTTGGCTTTATCCTGAACTATTTCAGAGGTAAGTATCATACTCCTTCATGTTTTCCACTGGAATAACAGCATACCAAAGAGAAAAAAACACTAGATGCTTATGAACATGATCAGCTGCAGGGTGCTTCAAATAAGCATCACAGCACAAGAAAAAGAGAAACACTACTGATTTTTGACAGAGCTGCAAGTACACCTCTAAGTGATTTATCTCTAGATAATCTATTTCAGATATAAAACTAGTAAGACCTTTCTTTGAAACATAGTATAGTCAGATAGAGATGAAACCATAAAGGTCATGATACATTCTGAAATTCAGACACATACTGAGGTGCCAAACACATTCAACTGGAAAAATTTATCCTTAATGTAATTCCCATTCCCGTTCCTGAGACCTTTTTGAGGAAGAGTGAAGTGATTCTTGTGTTTTCTTATGCAATCAGACAGGAAAACAAGAAAAATCTGTAAAGGTTTGTAAATCTAAGAAATGCTCTTGAAGTGGGAATTAAGTAACAATTACAGAATAAAGACACTAAGAATAAATACATGGCTGAATTAAGACCATCAGACTACCTCTGCTCAGGAATCCAACATGTCATATGCAAATCATTAGAGATTCAGTCAAATAAGAGTGTGTAACCTTTTATAACACATCCAATAAATTTTAAATAAGGCGCATTCTACACAGATTAAATACTTTTTCTACGTGAATGATTTTTAAATCCAAATAAAGGAATTAAATTAGGATTCTACCATGCTCTATTTACAGGATTTCAGATATAAAGTCACTGCAGTAGCATGAATTCCAGGAACTAGAAACATTTTAAAACATATTCAGGGGTATATTCAGTATATTCTGTCATTAAATTCTTCCAAAAACAATGTATTTTCAAGCATTGTGAAAAACAAGAAAAGTGATGCATGTGAAGTAGCAGTAGGTATGCAGTTATGGCCACTCACAAATAAAACCATTACATACACAAAAGTATAAAACAATACTGTATAAACAGAAACAATTTCTGACAGTGATCTATAGCCCCACTTCGAAAAGGAAATCTTAGTTGAGTGACACATCAAGAATTGTAATAAAAAAATTAGCTCAATACCGCAGTCACAGGCTACATCAATCTTTGTTTCCAATGACAGTTTCTGATTTTGAGTTAAACTCACAAAAAACCCCCCAAGATAAGTTCTTTTGCTCACCCATGTCAGAGAATCAATATTCATCCAAGGCATAATTGTTTCTGAAAAAAAGAGAAAATATCTAGATTTTTTTCCCCAATAATGATCAAAGGATTACTCTCACACAGTCTTTGAAAAAAACCCATGTAGCATGCAAGCGGCCAAAGCCACCCAGACTCCTAAAAACTACACCAACCCTATGCAGTGGTGGTCAAAGGCTTAAGCCCCTTCCTCAATTGTGGTTAGGGTGAGAGCCCACAATCCCCCAGTTTCATGTTTCTCATACTTATTTATGGTTGGTTCATATTTTCCCCTCCCCATTTTATGTATGAAGTTATTAATATTCATTTTCCTTTATTAATATGTATGTGTTCTAGAAAGTTCTGCTCCATTTGACACCCCATTGGTTCCTGCTCCAAGCCACTCCTGTGTCCCATCCTCATTTGTCCCCGTAGCTGTCACCCTTTTATCTCTTGCCCCGTTGGCTGTATCCCTTATCCCCACCTGTCCTGCCCTCGGTATAAAAATCTGAACCCCTCATTAAAATCTGGCTCTTCGTCCCTGTCTCTCTGTGCTGATAAACCTTCACGTGGATCACCATATGAGGAGCCCCCTCTCTCCTCTCTGCCTCCACCTGCGCTCCCGATCACCTGCCCAGAGGAAGCTCTCTCAGGTGGGGAGCCGGTCCTCAAACTCCTTTGTCGCTGCCTCACTGAGGATGCAGCAGGCTGACCCCCGAACTATCCAACAGCCTGGGCTTGCGTGTATTAGACCTGTATGTGACTCTTCCTATATATCAAAAATGTTGATCTGAGTTCAGTCAAACAAGATTGAAACATTGTGTAGTTACCATCTCAAGCTTTTATAGCTTTATAGTCTCTCTCAGCACCGATGAATATAGCACTAAACTAATGGACTTCATGATAGTTTCATGTTCTCTTCTATTCTCACTGGGATTTGAAAAAACAGGTAGATCTCTCTAATTTAAACTATAAGATGGTATTATTTAGCTGTTAAATTTCTATTTTCTTTCAAGTTGATTATCATCACAATATCCAGACTCTGAAAATAATTTAAAAAATAAACACTGTCTTTTCCTTCTCCAGATAACAGAAAAAATGAGATAGAAAAGTGTGTGTGTGTCTGTGCATGAGAAATGTAGTGAGGGAAAGCCAATTCAATGAGCTGAGTTTTGAAGGCTGTGATAGTGAGAATAATTTTTATTTATTCCTGTGATAAGTTTCATAAGCTTAGTTCTCCTCTCTGTTAGTAAGATTTCCTCTTCTGGTCACAGTTTTGTGATTCCACTGGAATGTAGCTGTCAGAGCTTATAGCAAGGAGTATATTTAAAATATATAGGGCTCTGAATATCAGGGAATAAAACAATCTACAACATACATTCACTAGGAGACTGAGTGGAATGCAGAGCAGAGAAATGATGTTTTCAGTTTCTTGCAATGTCTACCACTTTGAACTTTCATCATTATTTGCAGTTTCTTTACAAAGAGTGGATTATAATAAACACATCTGGGGATCAGAAACCATCATTGCAACATCTGTGCTCAGGAGACTGAATTATACATTTCTGGAATACTATGTCCCAAATAATAATAGAAATTTTGAAGCCATAATCAATCAGAAATCTGCAGTAATATTAAGAGATCTGTGATAGCCATATAATATATCTATAAAATATATACAATATATTTTTTAAGGATTCAGTAAAAAAAGAGCAAGGCTGCTGAGGTCACAGAGACGTAAGTGAGAAAGATTTTCTAAGACTCTGGTTCATCACCATTCCTCTAATCTCTCCATCTCCACCTGGCAGGCAACAACATTTTCTTCTTCCTTACAACTATTTGTGGGGAAGAAAGAACCTCCTGGCCTTACCTTTTGTGCGTTGGTTCTAATCTGCAGGACCAGAAGAAGAGTCATTTTTGTTTAGCATAGTCCAGATTCAGAGCTGCAAAGGAGTGAGAGGGACTGAGAGACCATACAAGCCACCAGATGCCTTCAATGGGAGCAGAAATTGGTTTATTCTCAAGAGGCAAAAAAAAAAAAAAAAGAAATCCTCTCCTGAAAACCAGTGGCTCCTGCTTCTCAGTTTCTGCCAAGGTCTGAGTTAACAGATCACAAAACTTCTATAAAACACATTATTTGCTTTGGTGAAAACTAGCTACATTTGGATTTTAATACTTACAGAATTCTGAAAACTGTTGTAGGTGAAAGACAGAGCTTTTGAACACTGCTATTTAAGGCAAAAGTCTAAATGTCCCAAGGCCTTGACATAAAGTTTGAAAGACCCTCCAAAATCCAACAGTGAATTCTAGGTTTGCCAGATAGGAGGCACTGTGTGGAAGATCACATTACTGTATGGAAAAACCAAAGGGACCCTTTATCTCCTGGGCTTCTACAGCCACATGCCATGCTTTACAGCACAGGAAACCAATTCATCTGTCCAGGAGAGGAGAAGATCCTGCTCAGGGGTGTGTCAAAAGACTCAACACCTCCAAAAGAGGCTTACATTCAGAGATGCAGAATGCAAGACAGAGTTTAGACACATCCACATGCTTTCTTAAAACACAATTGTAGTTGCCAGTCTTTAAAAACAGCTCCAAAAACCTAAGCATGCCACATTGGCGTAATGCTCACTATGGCACTTAGGAATACTGTCTTTGGTCAAAATGGCTACCAGATCCCTACAGACTAGAAGGAAATGTCCATATTCAATAAATCTACAAAGTCTTGGTAGGAGAAGCTAGAGCAAATCGCCTCTTTCTCAGTTTAGTAAATCCCTGGTTCTTCATGGAAATGCCCAATTCTTCAATTATTTTGGAATGCAAGTTTCAGGGTTTTTTGATTTTTAATTATGAACTTGGAAATAACCACAGAATAAAATACAAGTTGATGCTCAGGTCTTTATAGCAACAAATCAATCAATATTCAAACAGAAGAAAATGTAAATTTAAATGTCTGATCAACTTCTCCTCCTGTAGTTTTTTATCTATAATATTTCCATTAACTCTTTTCCATCCTCTCTATGAATCAACCTGGTTATGTACTTCAAACAAGACCCTTAGAAATCTTTCATGTCTTTGCTGTTGTTTCTTTCTCTTCCTCCCTGCAGTTTTATACTTTGGTGTTTGGGTTCAGGGGGTTTATATATTTTCACGCTACTTTTTATTTTATTTTTCTTCTTGTTTTTCCCCAGCTTTTGCATAGATTTCCATGTCTTTCTTAAACACGTCTCTCCATTTCATTTCCAAAGAACTAAAATCAATTGATGGAAGTAGAATTTAAGGAAGAGTTGCAGAGACAATATCAGGATGAATCAGCTTTTAGAGGAACACTAAAGGTAGCTCTAAAATTAAGTCATTGAATGGAAGCTTTTTAAACACACATCTGTGGATAAAGCATTTATACAGTTACTATGACCATTCAGCTTCTGTCTAATTGTGAAGATACTTAAACTTCAATTTTCCCAAAACATTTAGAATTGAAAACTCAAGAATCAACAGAATATTTTAATCTAGACTAGATTCAACAGCTTGACAGGCTTGAAACTATGCTGCTTAATATCAAATACTAAAGCAGAAGTCTAACTAAGCAGAGAGAGACCAGAACCCAAGACTCCTCTCCTTCTGGCAAGTGTCCTGATCACTGAACTACAAGTTTGTTTCTCTGCTTGCCAGCTTCCTGCATAATGGCACAGCCGCACCAGGAGAGGGACACTGATGCCTAACTGGTTTGGTAGGCTTGTTCCCAAGAGGCAGAAATACCAACTCAAATCTGCTTCTTTAGAAATAAAAAATGGGATTGAAGTACTGGAAAGTCTGTGAGGATGTTAAGAGTTGACTACAAACCTGCTGTAGAGTTCTTCCACTTTTATATGTGTTTTAAAAGACAGCAATACCTGAAAGTCAGAGAGAACAACTCATGCCTCCTAGGGGATTTAGCCTTTTACAGTGCATGCCTCAGTACTCATTGTAAATTGAATAATATTATTCTAGACTAATTTAGACTAAAGTCTAAATATGAGTATGATTATACACAAGTAACTTAAAAGATGCTGGCACAGCTTATAGGTGCTTCAAATAAACTCATGTTAAGATTTTGATTTGAATTTCAATTAATAGAATCAACTCAAACAACTTCAGGTCTCAATATTACTTGAACAACAAGCATCAAAATTCAACCATCATTCTGCAAGCTGCCCTTACAGTTGTCTATCAATTAGCCAAACAAATACTCAATTCTGGCCTCTTCATAACTAGTTAGGATTTAAAATTCTAGTTGGCATTTCCCACATTTTCCAAAATTTTCTACATTCCAAATGCTTTCTGAATTTCCATTGGGTTAATAATCTTATTCTTATTGGTGAATGTCATCTGTTTGGTAAATACCACCAAATGTCATGTGTTTGGTAAATACCAATAATTGTGTGCCTCAGCTAAATAGAGAGGCCAGACTGTTTATATGGGTCGTAAATTGTTTATCACTTGTAGTACAGAGAAGCCCGACTGTGCTACAATTAAGGGGAAAACATAAAGGATACATGAGTAATAGTTTTGGTCATGAATTAAAGCGTAAAAATTCTCTACCATACTGTCATAAGTCTTAAATGTCTATTAATACCTTATAGGTAAGTTCTGTCCGGCAGTCCCTGACTGGAAAATCCAGGATATTAAAAGACTTCTAAAAATCACTACTTTTGTAACTACTTTTCTTTAGTAAAAGACAGATAACAGCTGTAGAGGAGAATAATTCTTTTGTTTAATCTGCTTTTTACTGGTTAAGCCAAGTACTCTGTAGGTACTTGGCCAAGAAAATATGGAAGGATATTCATGTGTCATTGGATGTAATTTTGAAGTTTACACACTTTTTTAGCCTGGCAAGCAAAAATATTTCACCCAGGATATTATGCATGCACAGGGCTGCCAAAAATATGTTTAAATGTTACAGATCTACAGTGCCATCTGGCCCAGCAGCTTTTCAGATACAGTCTAGAGACATAAGAGAGAGAGACATTGCTGGATATCTCGTAAGAGGTATCTATTATATCTATTTCCAAGGAATCAAAGATCTTATCTAAAATACAGCAGACCACCCTCAAAAGTAGCCACCATATTTTCTAAGAGAATTAAGGAAACAAAGCATGAAGAAGAACCTTCATAAGCTCTCAATAGTATAATGTATCCACGTGAGCATTATGAATATATACATCAATATACTGACCCACACATACCTTTGGATCCATCAGTGGTGACATGGTTTGTTACCATTTACAGGACTAATATTAGAACTAACTGTATAATGCAAAAGATGAGAAATAAATAGCAGGTATTTCTTAAAGGAACAGACAAAATAAAGGAAACTCCAAATAAACCAGAAATCTGTCTACTTAATCTATTTCTGATTGATCTTCTTGATACTCGAGATACTTCTAATTACTCCACCTGTTTTACAGGTACCAGGTAGCATTTTATCAACTTTATAGCTTTACATCTGAGGTCATTCAGTCATATAGCCTCCCTCTAATTTTCTTCTTTTGACAACATTAATAACCCTTGCAAAAATAATTTTCTAAGAAAGTAGAGATAATATGTGTTTCAAACTAAGAAAGTTTGAAAGGGAAAACTGGCAAATTGCTAATAAAAGCAAATGCTGCATAACAGCAGAAATTAAAAATACAATTGCTACAAACTCATGAAGATTTAATAGAATCATTTAATATTAGAACAGAGGGGGAAAACAAGACCACAAAACAACCACAGTCAGCAATATACTCAGCACATGTGGTTTCTTTTTCTGATTTCAGAGATTGTCAGTAGACCACGTTTTCACGCATGTATTCATATTTTGTCAATGAATTTTCTGATTTCATTGTTTTAAAAATCACCAATTTTATTAAAATCCTGAGTTTTATTTAAAAATCTTAATACTCAGCATGAAAAATTCTGAGTGACTAAGGGTTAAGTAGTGTCATGACAACCGATAAGAAAATTTTTATAGTTTTGCACCTTTTTTTAAAAAACTATGATTTTAAGTTTCAGGGAGAGACAAATATAAAGGACATTCAGTGGTAGAGAGTATCAGGAATTTTTGGAATCATTATAAACTTAGCCATGGGGGAAAAACCAAATTTTGTCTGTATCATTGTTTAAAAAGGAGATAGACGACTCTAAAATTGACTGGCTACGGATAGAATCAGTTTTCAAAGTAATTGCAGAATAAAGTGATGAAAGTAACAGCACAGGGTATTATTTTGGACAATACAAACAGGTCCCTTCCCAGATAACAGTCTCCCAAAAGTCTGGATTTTGGGGGAGAAGCATTAAGAACCTTGTATTTCTGCTGCACGAGGAATAATGCAATTTATTAAAATAAATAAATAACCATCCATACATTCTAACTTTCTGTCACCAATACAAGCTAATTGAGTAGGTGGGCTTGTTATAAACTCAGAAGGCAGTTATCCTCCTGTCTGGCTTGCTTAGCTGGGTCTGTGCCAGAGCACTAAAGAATCTGTCACTGAGCAGTGGAAGCGAAGTCTCTCCTGTGTCACACACCTATAAATAGGCATGTATGTATATGTATGGGCATGTCTCCATGTACTTCATTTTCTAGTGCAAATAAACAAGCACATTCAAAATCCACTCCTGAGCATTTCCAACAATTAATTTTTGGCAATTTTCAAACAACACAAGGGCAGTAGAATGCACAGCCTGTACTCTGTTTACAAGAATATAAACTGTAGGCACGCCTGGCTGCTCCTCACTCCCTGCCCAGCTTACTCCAACACAGTGCACGGGTTTTGTATTTTCTGAGCTCCCACCTTGACTGGTAGAAAGAAAGAATATGTAGGCTCACCACGTATAATGAAGTTATATCTTTATCTATGGATGTCAGTACAGAATATAAAGCACTAATCTAACACAATTAATAATAAAAAAATAGTTCAAATAAAACACACGAAAAACCCCCAAACCCATAATAAGAAAAGCTAATGCTCCACTAAAGCATTAACCGAACAAACATATAAACCAAACAAAAGAATTCAGAATCACTTCTCAGCTATCTTTTCCACAGATGCAGTAAAAGGAGCAAATCTATATTGATCCACAAGCCCTCTCTCCTGGCTCACAGGTGGAAAATTCAGCTGCAACAGCCACTTAGGCCTCTACAGTTGATGACCCTTCCTCCTTCCTGTAACTATCTGATTAGAAGAATCTTACCTGCAGCTTTTTTTAAGGGGTCAAAAAGAAATTTAATGTGACTATACTGGGGCAAACACAGCCCCTGAAATGCTTGCACATCAGCCAGGAAGCTCTTCTGTTGCTTATGGCAGCCTATCTCTTACTCTGCCAGCAAGAAACGCCCTTTGTCAGACCCCATAAAGAAACAGTAATCCAAGGTAAAAACCTCTTCTTTCCTGTCAGGATTAATGAGAAATGAAGCTGAAGTATTGTGCTGACAAGGATGAGAAGGCAATATTTAAATCAGAGCAAAACCTAGTGTATACTGTATGTAATTTGATTAAACAGGAATCTAAGTGATCAGTGTTAACAAGGGTCTGCTTTGTTTTCTGATAAGCAGAGAAACGTGAAACAAACTCTTCCCAATTAAAAATGGGGCCAGGCCACCTGCTGCTGCCTTCAGTGGGATGAGGGTGGCCTTCCCCGGGAGGGTGGCAGCAGCTGGCAGCTGTCCAGCTGTGCCAGGGGCACACATCCCTCCGTGCACGGGTACCTGTGGGCACCTCCACAGCCCTGCACGAGCAGGTCCCCACCACAGGCACCCTGGGAAGTGATAGCTGGCGGCCACTCTGTGTCTAAATTACAAATCCACTTGCATGAAACAGAGCCTGCCCAGTGCCAGGAAACAAACAAAGCCTATGCAAAGAGTCAGCCCTCAGAAGGGATAAAGAAGCTCCTAGAGGAGAGACAGTGATTAAATAAAGTCCAGCAAATGATGCCAATAAACAAGTTTTCAATTATCAAAGGACACCCAGGCAGCCAAAAAGAGGCTGCTAAAAGCTGTAATCACACTATTCTACAGTATCCACTTCAAAAAGTAGAGAAACATATAATATATTTTGGCTGTAAAAGAACAAGTAGAGCAGACTATTTAAGAAAATTGCAACCTGCTACAAAAACAAGCTTGAGTGCCTTCTATTTAAGAGAGTGGGACTGCATTTCAGATCCCATTTCTTACTTCAGATGAATTATATCTCTGAATCACACAGCAGTTACCTGTCTGCATGTTTTTCTTTGACACCATTATATCCTCCTGTCCTTGACCCCATCTGAGACCGACAATCTCTGGGGACTGCTAATGGGGCAAAATTTTCCATGAATATGTTTGTATTTACAAATTGATTTACTCAAGCCACACTAATGTAATTTGTGTATTTGCTTTCTGAAAAAAAACTTGTTCATTTGGGTTTTGCTGGCATGAATGTTTACTAAAGTAAATTCCAAAGATGTAGCCAAAGGTATTAGGATCAGAAAGAGGCTTTTAAAGTGTACTGTAGTGCATCAGTGCATTTATATTTGCACAAGACAAACGATTCTCACTCAGCCAGCCAAGGAAGAGAAAGAAAATTTGGAGGTTTCCTGGCCAGTCATAATTAACCAATACAGCATGAAGAATAAGTGCTGAAAGGAGAAAATCTGTTGGTAATGTACAAAAACAGTTTCATGTGTTAACAGGTAGTATTCCAACATTTTTTTCAGACTAGATAGATTCAAAGATGTGATGTGGTCATACTGACTATGCACAGAGTGGAAGTCTCCTAGGATAGGTGCTCAGAATCTGTAAAGGATTTACTTGTTTTGAAAGACAAATCAATATTTACACATACACTGTGCTACAGCAGACGTCTTGAAGCACCCCAAACCAACGAAGTTTTTTGTCTGACCTGTTGTCTCATAGTATTGGGTCCTTGGGAAGACCAAATCTGAATGTGGGTTTGAACACAGAGCATAGGGGATTCTGAACAACCAATTTCTCTAATTAAAGTACTGTTTAGTTCTCAAATTATTTTGCTTTTAATTCTATGTTCATTCAACAGCAGACTAAGAGTAAATTATTTTATTTGGTTTGCTCTTTTAGTAATTTGCCACATTGGAAAAAAAAGTGCATGTCAGCTCAACAAATGAAAATCAATTGTGGTTTAATCATTTTCCCTTTAGCCAAGACCATTAGCATGGCACAATTAAGTAAATGCTAAAAGCTAGAAGAGGAGTCTGCAAGGCAGAGCTGCCATTCCTGCAAATTCTTTTATACAACTTCTCTGTATTTTTTCAGGTCATTTTTGAGGAAATGTGAAATTTGTGAAATTTCCTCAGCTTTGAGAAAAGTCTTTAGTTCTTTCTAGATTATTGAAATTGATTTGCACTTCACTGCTCTCTTAGACCTTTAGGGACATTAGCACAAGACCTCACCATCATTGCAGGTATTATACGATCTGGATGTAATACATTGTGATTCCCATAACTTGTGAATTGTATTTAAGAGGACTACAGTGGATTAATTGACAGGTTAATTTAAGTAGTGTACATTCTCATTTGAGCTATTTGGATGACTAACAGATGTATTTAGGCATGGTTAAACTCAAAGCACATACTGATGCTAAAGCTGGCAACCAGAGTAAGCAACAATTTTCCTTGGCATTTTATTTTATCAAACAGATCTATACAAGGATAGAGAAAGATCCCAACAGGCACACATACCGATAGTCTTTTCATGAGGATTTTCATGCCCATTTGGGAAACGGTGTCTCCTTACATCATCTTGCATAGGAGTCCATCCAAAAGGATATGCACTCACGCTAAGGAACTTGGACATGATGAGCAAAACCATTTCTGGTGTATAGGCTAAAAACATTGCTGTGACATGTTAGTGTTGAGCAACTTCAAACTTAGCCTCACCAATGCTGCAAGGATTTCCTTGGCTGTCACATTCTGGAATCAGATTCCTTTCCATGTATTTTGATGTATGTTGACAATCAGACTGGGTACAGTACTAACCCGAATAAGCTAAGAACTGTATTTTAAAGAACTATGTTAACTATGTTAAGAAGTATATTTAACAATATTAAAAGTACTATTTTCACAAAATATGGCCTTTCATAATGGAGAGAGCCAAGCTTCTGCCTCTCACAGTTCCATGTGTACACTGAGACAAACATGAGTCATGGGAATGTCCCTCTGGGGCAATTCCAATGGGAAAATGTTCTCAGATATTCAAACAGACTCTGGCCCATAATTCTTAGGTCACAGAAATCTAACAATGGGGAATTAATCTCCGTATATTTTCCCTGAATCCCAGCTCTTCCAAATTTATTGGAAGGGAACAAAACACAGGCAAACAACACAGTATGGCTGAATTCCCTGCTCAAAAAACCCAGAGTAAGAACTCTAGAAAAGGCTGACCGAAAGCCTGTGATATTCATTCCACTCAATCAGGGTAGTATTTGTCTTCCTTCAGCTTCAATTATCATCTTCCTGGAGGCTGAAAGTAAAAGGCTATTCTGTACTTTGTTCTATTCCTAAGTGTTCTGGTTTCCCCATCAGGTAAGTTTGACATCTTACATAGGTGTAGCACAGCACAGTTATCTTTTTCTGTGCAAACCAGTGGAAATTTATATATCATAGATTTATTCATAAACTCTCATATGATGCTGTAGTCTTCAAGATACATGAACAGATTTGTAAAATACATTAGTTACATGTAAAGGAACAAGTGAAAATTCAGGGCCCAAATATATAACTCTGCAACAGCTTGTACTTAATGTATCAAAGCCTAGGAAATTTGAGGGCCATGCTCTGTATTAAAAAAAACCAGTTTACTGCAGAATTTATGATTTAAACTTTTTTTTTTTTTTGGTAGAGCAAAACAGATGTAAATTATGGTCTTAGAATTTTGTGACCTGATTGGCACAGAAGCTACTTTAAATATATAACCATAAATGCTATAATTCCTGAGAGGAAATGTGTTCGTACTAGACAACTTTGAAAATCATCTGTCGCCTTTGGGAGTCCTAAAATAGGATCTGAATTCACCTGGAAATCCATTTCAGTTGTGTGTGCTGGTTACCTGAAAAAGTAGAATGTTATTGAAATTTTCTTCTCATATGCTTCACTGCATGATTCATGCATAGAATTACTGTTCATCAGCATGGGCTGTGTCTGCAATGGGATTCCTGCTTGTTATCCAGCTGTGAGAAATGCACAAGCTGCAAAATAAGTCAGGAAAAGAGTGAAAGAGACTGAAACCAATGCAAATGAACATACTAAAAGAGGAACCAAAGTGTAATACTATTTGTAAAAGGAAACAGGACAAGCCATGGATAATTTAGGCTTAGGATCTAACAATCATGTTCCCTCCAAATCTCTTGAACCTCTTGGTGTAGATGGTACTTTCTCAGTTCTGAAAATTTGATTTTTTCAGGGATACTTCTCTGTGAGAAGTCTTGCCTGTGTGTTAATACACAAGTTCTTCCTTTCAACTTGGAAATTTTTCCATTTCTTTCCTTGTACAGAAGAAGCCTCAATATTCATGCAAAAGATGTTCCTATTCTATTCTCAGTTTATTAGAATATTACTATATACTTGTTAGCCTTTGAAGAGAATTTATAGTAAGTGTTTATTTAGTTACTAAAATGAAGGTTAGAAAGTTCCCAGAGTTAAGACAGTTCCCAGAGTTTTCCAAAGTCCAGTGTTTGCTAAGAAATTACTAACCCCAAAAATATCAAATAATCATAGCTATAAACACCACACTTATATACTGCCAACTGTACTTACGCAGAAGCTAAGATACAACTTTCTGACTTGATACTTGAAACTTTATTATTTATTTGGAGAGAATGTGAGTATGAGTGCACTCTGCAGACTACTTGACAGTAGTCGTTCACTGCAAACTATAAACATACTATGAATTGTGAAACAGGAAAAGACTGGCTGCAGGCAAACTACCAACTAGTAACTTCTAAGAGACAAAGATATGATCTCTTCTTACAGGGTAGCAGCTGTTGTGATCATGATTTTTATTTACAGAAAACAAATTCTTTTAAACATTTACGCTTTAGAGGAAAACACAAGTATGTAAAACAGTAAAGTAAGGATAACTGTCAATCATTTTGTTTCCAAGGTTTTGTATTAAATCAGTAATGCTTCTCTTCTTACAAACCTTTAGTTTTAAGTCTACAAAAAGAGTTCTTGTAACTCATTAGAAATATTCTACATTCTCAAATACAGTGCAGAATTCTTGTAGCTGAAAAATTTTTTCCAGCACATTTTCTTCCTTGGAAATAAAAAAGCCCTCAATTTTTCCACCTTTTAAATGCTTTAATGCTTCTGTGTGGTGTTGGTTGAAAATTCTCGTTGCTCTAAAATGCTTTTTAGTGAATTGTGAGATGTCTGTATCCAATAAATAAAATTTAAACAAAAGACTTTTCATCAGAACATCTTAGCACACAGATTAAGTAATGAGCATTAAGACATTGTGTATTTCAGTAATTCTCAATATTTCTGTTGCAAAATTGTTCTTTTTACTTTGAACAGAGTTGAGTATTTTTTAGCTTTAAGGGCTTAATGATAATATATTTCTTCCCAATTATAAGATGATATATAAGATAACATATCAATTGGTAACCTACCATTCATCACCAACTGAATGACATTTCTTTGCCCATATAGAAGCTTTAGAAAATTCATATAGAAACCCATAGGTAAGTTTTAGAAATCTGCATTTAAAAGCAACACAGTTTTATCTAGAAACATCAGGTACATTCTCTTTTGAAAATTTGAAACAAAAAATTCCACAAACCAAAATCATGTATAAGACATTGTAACTGAAGATATCGTCATTGATCTCTTAACAATAAAATGTTTTATCTATCTTGTATTGTTTCATCTAGTAATAATTAAATATTCCTATCTAGCAATTGTAATGCTTTTACTTTTCTTTATATATGGGGCTCCTTTAAGATGCAGTCACAACCCACGTGGCTAAACTACTGAGAAGAGTTTCCCTAAATAATCACTGATGAATGATCTGCCGGTCTTTGCGTATGTTTGAAATATTTTTGTTAATTACTTGGAAAGCAGTACCTTGAGCACTCTTCCTTATTCTCTCTCCAGATAATTGTACTGAATAATAAGAAGCATCATTACTACAAATAAAAATCCACTTTCCCTTGACACCCTTAAATGTCAACATTTCTTTTGCGATGAAAACTAGGGCGGTGGTAGGCTATGATATTTTTCTTGTTCCAGATCCGAGTCTTATTTTTAGATGCATTATTACTGCTGAGGAAACAGAGAAACTCTGCAAAAAGTGTTTGTGTACCACAGTTACATATTTTTTCCATCTGGGGGAAAAAAAAAAAGATTTTCCTCAGCCTCCCTTTAACATATGGAGTTTGTCACATCAATCATTGGTGGAGAACATGTAGTGGCATCCATGTCATATGGGTGACAGGGCTGTTTTACATAGTATCAGTATTTTAGATTCATGCTTTCCCAAGCTACAAAGCACAGACATTCTACTTAGCAATAGCATAGTTCTTCCAAAGAAGAGCTGTCTTTTGTCAAGTATTTTCATCAGAGAGATGTAAAAATGTTACAAACGATCCCTAAGTAATAATCTAGGCACTTCAGCATGCAGTCTTTAGCTTGTATAATAAATTTGAGCTGGGTGCTGAATACATATGGGGATCACATGAGGGAAACCTTTATCTTGGTGCCTATATTCATATAGAAACCATGTTTTGCTTTTGTGTGTGGCTGTGTAGAGGCCCAGCCAGTGAGACAATATTTCAGAGATGATCAACAAATTTGAGGCCTGTAGTCACTAGCATTCCCCAGGGGTCTGTACTGGGTCCAGTCTTATTCAACTTGTTTATCAGCGAGTGGAACATAGTGATAGAATGCATCCTCAGCAAGTCTGAAATGTATGAAACGGGGAGTGGCTGATACCCCTGAAGGCTTGGCTGCCATTCAGGGGGACCTGGACAGGGAGGAGGGTTAGGTGGGAGAAACTTAGTGAGGTTCAACAAAGGCAAATCTGGGTTCTGCTCCCCGGGGAGGAAGAACCCCAAGCACCAGTACAGTCTGCTAAGGGCTGACCTACTAGAGAGCAGCTCTGCTGGGAGTCTTCATGGATACCCATGAGCCAGCAGTGTCCTTGCAGCCAGGGGGGACAGTGGGATCCTGGGGTGCATCAGGAAGAGTGTGGACAGCAGGTGAAGGGAGGTGGTCTTTTCCCTCTACTTGGCCCTGGTGAGGCAAATCTGGAGTACAATGTTCAATTCTGGTCTCCACAGTTCAAGAAAGACAAGGAGAGGGTCCAGCGGAGCCACAAAGATGATGAGGGGTCTGGAGCATCTCTCTTATGTGGAGAGACTGGGGGAGTTGGGCCTGTTTAGTCTAGAGAAGAGAAGGCTGAGCAGGGATCTCATCAATACATACAAATATCTCAAAGGTGGGTGCCAAGACGATGGTGCCAGACTCTTTTCAGTTGTGTCCAGTGACAGGATGAGGAGCCATGGCCATAAACTAAAACTCAAGACATTCCATCTCAACACGAGGAAGAACTTCTTCATATTGAGGGTGGCAGGGCACTGGAACAGGCTGCCCAGGGAGGTTGTGGAGTGAATCTCCTGTCTGGAGATATTCAACACCTACCTAAATGGGTTCCTGGGTAACCTGCTTTAGGTGACCCTGCCTTGGCAAGGGGGACTGGACTAGATGATCTCCAGACACCCCTTCCTATGCTAATCTGTGAAAGTTTATAAAAAATTTCACCCCATTTATTTGTCCTTCAATTTTAAAATGGGACATCTGCATTATATCTCAAGCCCCAAATGTATCTAAGTGGGCCTGTTAAAGTCTGCCAATTTCCTGTTACTGCTTACCTACTGCCACCATTCTTATGGCTGCTTTGCTACACAAAAAGGATACCTGCTCTGTAGTATCCCTGTCCTCTTGTCTGCAGGCACCACAATATTGTCAGCAATTAAAATTTACCCTGGTAAGGCACTTATTGCCTGTTACTGTTCAGTACATTGGCTTCTTGACCTCTCTGCGAATAGCTAGATAACTAATTTAGGGTATAAATGGCTGTGATAATTATAATTCAATTTAATTTCCTTTCAGTAATTTACACACAGATGTTTTGATAGCACTGAAACTATTAGCTGAAGAGACCACACACTGTAGAGTGCCTAAAAATTTAGCCCTGTGTCCTAGAGGACTTAGGCAGGATATGAATGCAAACCTGCAGTTTCTGAAGATTATAATTTCTCAGAGTGGAATCCTAAGAAATCCTCAAACCTCATCGCAATAGGAGACTCAGCCTGGAAAACCTGAACTTTGGTGTTTAATTTTCCAAAATTAAACAGCACAAATATTTATAAGGCATGGCAGTGCCTAGCATAACATAGTAGCATAACTGGCAAGCAAACCTGCCTGGTTGCTCCTCCTGTGAAAAACCAGCTATGACAATTTCCTGCCTATGTCAACTCTCTGTCCTGATCCAGTCAATGTTTTCTAGGTCAGAGGGCCTTCAAAATAAAACCCCACAAGTGAAATTAGCAGTGTTCATCTTTCCCTGCATGCTTTTTAACTATGAATTCAGTGAATAAAGCCTTACATTAGGACAATATAATTTAATGTCCTCTTGCTTGGGAGAATTCAAATAATTTCTCCTAAGAAATTTCCTGTTCTTAGTGAGCATCCTCCAGTGTTGAAACTGCATCTATGACACATGGGCTTAAATATTCATTCAGGAAGATAAAATTATCCTGGTTTATTCCTATAATACTGACAGTGAGGTGCTCCTGATTCTTTTGGTGAGATTGTCTCTTTGAAACAGGCTGATATCTGCAAAGCTCTGCTGCCTGAATGCAATGCCTTTCACTAAAAAAGTTCATTTTTGAACTGGTCTTAAGATCTACCATCTTTGCAAATTAACAACCAGCAACAGCAATCTTTACAATAACAAAATCCCAGCCCGTCAGTATGAGCGGCAAATTGTTTGTCTCACAAAATTCAAAATGGTAAGGGAAAGCAGAAATATACTTTATCACTTCCAGAGACACAAGCAAAAATTAAGAAGTCATTGTCATATGTGTCCCTGGTGAGTCTGATGACAACACTTGACAAAGCACATATGTCATTAATGTCCAGGATAAGGAATGTATTCCTGTCACAGGACTTACTGGCATTAATGCCCCTGTAGGGCTCTGCCTAGAAAAGCAAGTTGTCACTGCTGCCTCTGAGTGTCCCTCTCAAAGGAAATGTATCACTTTGCTTTTAGAACGAGACAAATAAAATAAAGCACCGAGCATGACACAGAAAAAACCAAGGAACCTCTAAAGCATGCGTAGTTTCATGTCCCTTCCATGGGACTTGTACAAAAAAAAGATCAGATGACACAGAAGTTTGGTAAAAGGCAAGGCAAAGCAACTGTGGAGAACACGCCTGTGACAATCACGATACAGGAGCACCTTTTGTTCAGTAGCCTGCAAATTTTGCAAGCATGCAAGCACATAAACTTAGAAACTTCAAGTCTGTCTACATGATGCATTTTAGATGGTTTCCCCTGCTTGAAGAAATTGTAAGTAAACTGTCTGTAAAGGTGATTTGTATCCCTGGGTATAACTGTTTCATTGGGCTTCTAGCAGCAAGCAATTGTTTGTCAGATGTGATGCTCGTAAGACCTTTCACTATAGTGATACTAGCAATTGCCTCTATAATACTTAACACATAAAACAAATTATAACAATATCCTTAAGATTAGCATATAAGTAATAGCGCTATATAAAAACTCATAAAAGCAAAATGTATGGCTACAATAACCATATTAAAACAACCATAGTTCTGCTTTAAATAACCATATGAACCACGTTTGGAAGATATTATAGTATTTACTGGTTAAGCATACGGAAAAATCTATTGCTGTCATCTTGGAAAAAAGAAATTGATTCCAGTTTCTGTCTTTCCTTGGAGGTTTTGGAAGGCTAGCTCATGACAAAAGTCCAACAGAACCACCTAAAGAGTTTCAGTAACACTTTGATAGTTTTAAAAGAATTAAAACACATCCTTTTCATGCATCCTTTTTGTGTTTGAGTATTTTTTATCAGGGTTTGTTTGTTTGTTTTCCAAAAGGGTACAATCATGTGCTAAAGACAACAGAAGAACATATCATCATTAATTGAACAGTAAATCGTCTCGGAAAACTGGACAACTGGACCTCTGGACCACACTGGTGACTTAAAAATTCAAATTGATGCTAATGCTAACAAGCCAAATTTACACTGATGCTAAAGTGGCATCAAAAACTTAATCAGAACAATACTTTTTTTTTAAAACAGCGACAGCATTTAGGGCCTGGGAAAAGTAAAATGTAGAGTGGGCTCATCTGAATGAGCTCTAGACAAGACTGTACCTAAACGGTCTTGAGAAGATTTTTCTCTGTGTGGCAATTTGAAGAGAAAACCCTTGTTTTGTCACAGAACTGGTGCTTCCAGTCAGTTTTGCAGTTTCATTTTTCACTTGGCAGCTGAAGTGCTGAAATCCAGTGAAAATGAAAACAAACAGAAAGATTATGTTTCTGAGACCAATAAAAGCTAAAGGAAAGAAGAATATCCCAATAGGTGGGGACCGATTAAGGTCCCCAGGTGCTCAGGGATAGGGCATATGTGTGTGGAGGAGCTGTACAGAAGAGCCATGGGAGCAGCACAGCCATGGGCTCCCCAGCCCCTGTCCCTCCCATGGTGGGGCAGCTGCCCCGAGGCCAGGGCACTCCAAGGAGGGATGTCTCAGGATACCCTCAAGTCCTGGGCTCAGTACAGTGACCCACTAACAGACAATCAGGCAGAGCAGAGCCAGTAAAAGAAACTCCAGTCATTTTTCATTTGCCTATGGACAGGCAACTTATGATCATACTCCGATGATTACTTTCTATTGAATGAATCACCTTCTGACCCATTCTGCTCAGTCATTTTCATTGTACACTAAATTCCGTTTGCCATGTCAGACTCTCAATTTTATCAGATCCACTAACACAATTTTCCAGAGCAGCAGCATTAGCTCAGCTTCCTCATTTTGTCTCTGGTGCCTTGTAGTTCAATTTATAGGCGGAAATAAAGACTTGTTGGAACTTGTCTCCTGCCCCCGAGGGTAATCTTAATCCAAACCCAAGGGCAGAATCTGAGCCCAACCTCCAGGTTTTTTCTCCCAAGAGGTGACATATCAGCAGATGATCCATATAAGTCTTATCACTATCATTGAATAAAAAGCAATTTGCACTATCAAAAGAAGATTTCCAGCATTGAGAGATTCACATATACCTGAAAAAGGAGCACACTGTTTTTCTTCCTGATAAAAATGGGAGGAGAAAACACAGTCAAAAAGCCACAAAGCACCAAATGAACAGAAAATTACAAACCAGCACAATGCAAATTGAAATATGTTTGCATTAAATCATTTCTGAATCCTCCTGTAGATTCATATTTAGCATCTATATCAGTCTTACAAAATGAATAACAAAACCTAGAAAATCTTCCTTGTTCACAATAAAAGATTATGTGAAAGACAAAATGTGTCAATTTCTTAGAGAATAGGAGATTCATATATTTTATTCCTCCCCACCCCCCCAATATGAAAGTTTTACATTTCCTTAACACCAACAGTAGCCTGTCCCAGCATGGCATTACTTTAGTCAGAACACCTCCCTTAGCATTGCCTAAAGCAACTTCATTGAGAATTAACCATTTCCAAGCTCTCAGAAATACTTACAGGACAATTTCAAGAAACTAGGAGCTCAGGTAATGACTGTGCCATCAGAATAAAAATGAATATTGCACTCAGTGCACTGGCTCGTCAGTTCATTTGCACAGACCATAAATAACAATGGTCCAAGCATAGATCCCTGAGGTACTTCTGTAATGACATCCATTAAATCTGACATGATGCTGTTTAATAACACAAGCTGTATGTGCCCTCCTAAGTAGCTAGCACCCAGTTAATTACAGATGATTCCATTCCTAATCCACTCAATTTATCCTGTAAAGGAATATAATTTATGAAATAGACAATAAAAAACAAATTTAAATGCACTCCATACACATTCCCTGGAAACAATCTGCAGTGTTTAAAAGCATCTGATTTTCTCTTTCTAAATTAACCATAAGCATTCAAATGTTATTCTGCTTAAGAGTCCCTTATTATTGCTGGGGCAAACTAACACAGCGTCCAGTCTTCGTGGTGCTGAACACCAGTGAGGGGTGCTCCGTGGGAGCACACCCAAATTAGATTACTGGTGTTCAAACTGTGCCTCTTCAAGGCCTGCAACACAGATCCTGGGTAATCTGCAAGTCTGAGCAGGGCAAGCCTGGCTTTGGCCGAGTCTCACCGGCTCTGGATGCAGTCTGTGCTGCCACACTTCTCTCCAGGGAACAGTGAAAAATGCTGAACGAACATAGTGGTGCTAAGAGGGCATCAGTGCTTCTTTTGGAGATGAAGAAAAGGAGCTGACGTGATTCCCAGTGACAACCAGAAAGTGTGAGAGGGAAAAAGGTGAGAAAGAGAGGGAGATTGGAGATGCTGCTTTGGCTTGCTCTCTCACTTAAGAATGAAGGGAGAGTAGGATGTCTCCATGGCAACCAGCAAAAAGCATGGAAAAGCAGAGAGCAACAATGATTATAATAAGATTAGAAGAGGTCACACAGATCATCAAATAGTCCCCCCAAATCTCAAGCAATCATATAAAAATAGCTGCTTAGTCTGGAAGTGCTCCATGGAACAAGAGCTCCACATCCAACACACATCATAAACTTCTTCATGACTTATGACTTATTTCTGTAGGTAAAAATAAAATAAAATGAAAAAATTATACTCTGAAGTAAAGGAGAGTCAGAGAACAGGTATCCTATATCCTCATGACAGGAAGGAATTTAGAGGGTGATTTTAGGACAAGCATCTCACCTTCTGCTGTTGAGCAAGGCTGGCACAATAAACTCCACACATCTGACCTGATCAGTCTGATCTCCAGGAGAATTACTTCATGATACCAAAATTAGGAACCATGTTAACCCTCAGGATGTAAGCTAAATGCATCACTGAGATTTCTAATGCTAAGGGGAAACACCACATCACCCCTCCTGCAGGAGTCTTGTCTCTGACACTACATTAGTGTGGGCTGATAACAGAACACACGTGTTTCTTAAAGGGGTATCTGTGAAAACGAAAACAGGCAATGGGACCCCCACACACCAGGCTTTAGTGCAACACTCAATTCACTTCCAGAAAGTGGCCAGACATCACAATGGTGAGTAAAATATAATGCTTCAAAGAGAAGGAATAATTTATTTCTCTCACTACTGGGTGGATGAAACTTTTTCAGAAGACAGAGGAGGAACACATTCACATTCTCCACCATTAGGCCAGAGCACAGGAGATAAATCTAGATGCTACTGGCTAGACAGAATAAAATAAAGGCACTCAGTCTGAAACTGAATGATGCTCCACACCTTTAGAAATATGCTGAGTCTTGTCCTTTGCCTCTGATATTGGAAGGAAACAAGTGAGGGAGACAAGAGTGTTCGTACTCTAATGCACTTACACCAGTGACTCTTAATTTCCAAATACAGTCCCATAGCTATATATTGTTTTCAATACCACGCTGATTTAAAATCAGACAGCACACAGTATAAGTCTCCACCAAACTGACACTGACCTGAGCTGCAGTTCAGGGTGAAAATCTGTAACTGATGCCTGTATGCTCCATGTGACTGGGAATAGGAAATAAAGACACTTTTCTTATCTATATTCCTATCCATCACACCTTCATAGAAAGGATGCTTCATGTTTCAGAACTGTGCATTTCATGAGATCCTGAAGAATTCCAGTGCCCAAATAAATAAAGAGAAAAGTCAGGAATATTATATATGCATTTGTAGAATAGATTTTGAATTGGCCTTCTTACATTGCATGAGGATTTGTGCTGCATTTTGTTGCTGTTGCAACAGTTTTTTCAATAGTAGGTTACATCTAATTGGGCAATTTGCATACCCTTTCTGCCTGTCACATTGCTACCTGTGACACTTCCTTCAGGAGTGACTTGAAAGTGCAAACTATACTCACATTGTAATTTCTGACTACAGGACACTTTGGAAAGGCAGCTCAGCTGAAAGCCTGAAACCACTATGCATAAGATACAGTTTTCCCACTCTTATGTGAAGTGCAGCTAAACTTTACGGCTGCTTTACCCCGGAATGAGATGATCCACATGGGGGACTCATTTTCAGCAGATTTGCCTTAACCTTCCTAAGTCCTTCTTCAGACATGGACTTAATTTGTTTCCCCAGCTCTGCCCTTCCTTCCTCTACAGGTAACCCTCTCAGGCTTTTCTAAGGTAGCTATTTGAATCTCCATTCCTAAAGCTGTTTTCTTTCTACTGATGCTTTCTGCAGCTGTGGCAGATTGCATTGTTTTTCCTTTCCTATCGAAGGGCAGGGGGTGATATCCAACATGTTAGTTTCTTTTCAGCACGCCTGGCAGCAAGGCATCTGTGCCTCTGCCTCCCACACTATTTTCTCCATCCCCTGTATTACTGTTTGTAACAGATGTTTTCTCTGGCCTTTGCTTCTTCCTGTCTCAGCACCCCTTGATTCCACTGGGACATTTGTACCCTGTCATTTTGAAGCCTCTGACAGCTTCTTCTGCCAATACTAATGCCATTATATGTGCTAACAAATATGTCCTACACACGTACAGGCATCTGTGATACGTGTCCCAGCCACTATCATTGCACTAAAGGCTTATGACTATCCCTGGGGTAGGGCCAGGGAAGTCCAAGGAGAGTATCTTTGTCCCATTCATGCCTGGATGAGCCCTGGCATTGCCCCTGAATGTTCATCTCACTAGACTTCTTAATCAACCCTAGAACACTTATTAAGAAGGAACTTTTTTTGTCTCTTTTCTCAGATTCTTTCAGAAAGAAGGAAATTTTTCCAATTCCTCAGTGGCTAAGAAGTGATAAGTCCACTAATGAGGGGCAAAAGCAGGATGCATAGCATGCCTGGATAACGAGAGAAGGGCTATTGCCTTATCTTTCCCTTACTTTAATAATCTCTCTTTAACAGAAGAGCACATAGTTCAATACACAGCCTTGAGCTTTAAACTTCTGCTTGTCCTACAGGGGATTTCCTGCCCTGTCGGGTGAATTCCACTTAATAATACTGAATTCCTCTAACAGAACAATCCCTTCCTGTGGGAATTTAAAGACTTCAAGACTGTTTATTATATTTTAACTGGTGATTTTCCCTGTAGCTTCAATTGTATTTGGTTTAATTGCATAGAAAATGTTTATTCCCTTCTTATATTTTTCTTTCACAGTCTCAGCTCACTTCTACTTTTCCCACAAAGAGAAGCAAAGTTACTTTTAGGTCATATTATCTAACCAATATGCACTTAAGGATGCACTTAAACCCCCCCACAGAGAGGTGTTATTTGCAAAATGTATTACCTTTTCTTTTCTTCAAACACTGTGTGTAATCTCTCCCTTGCTCAAGTCTCTCTGGTGTGACATAGGTAAATTTCACAATAACAAAGCAAGCTCAAACACCACCTCACTGTACATTGTATGCCCTCTGGGAGACTTTACCTCATATGCAGTTATTTTGGACCCTTCACAAAAAAAGCACCACCGCTCTACAGAAATAAATACGTGTACCAGTTAAATAATATTTTGCTCATACCTAGAATAAGAAATCCAGAGGTATTTTAATATTAAATTATTATTTCCATGCAGCCTAAGCAGCAGAACATGGTTAGCAAACCCATGGCTTGTTAGTTGTGCACAATTTACAAGCAGTTCACACAGACCTAGCCCATACCTCAGGTAACCAGCAGCAGATCACAGCAGCTGCTGGAAACTGCAACCTCCCAGGATGGGGAAGAAACAAAACCACAAAGAGAAAGTGCTGAACTCAGTGCATCTAATTCACCCTGGGGCCTCAGTGGACACCTAGCACAGCTCCTGACACAGCCACCACCATCTCCAGCTGCTGGACCCCAGAATGTGCAGTCCTACATGCCATATGTTTTACGGCTGTTGGTCATGAGCCATTTCCAGCTGATGGCTCGTGCAAGGAGGGAGCGCAGGTACCTCAAACCCAAAGGTACTCTTACTACTGTACAGATTAGGGCAAACAGAACTGGGGCAGGTATAAATCACTGTTGTCCTCGAGAGTGCTTCAGTTAGAGGAGGAGACCAGAGCAGAACGGAGCGTGCGTGAGGGATGGGAATCGCATGGCTGAGGGAGATGCACTGGTGTATCCTCTATATTGGACTAGTCCTTGGGGCTGAGACAGTTTATGTCAGGACAAAGCACGGCCCCATAAGCAGATCCTACTGCGAGGCTTTCTGTATCTACTCTTATCTCTTTTTAAATTAATTTTGCAATTATTTTGTCTCCATAAAGAGATGTTAGCTCAAGGAAAATATTTACATAACATAAAGTAGTGTATTACAAACATTAATTAGTGTTGTAATGCAAAGTGAAAATGGTCCTCATTCTCTTTTCCATTCCACATGTAGAAACCTGAATTAATCGAATGAAGTTAGAGACATTTCTTTGGCAGTGGTAATATTAAAAAGAAGGATTCAACCATATATGACCTACATACCTCTAGAAATATCTATGATAAAAACAAGTGTACCACAATATTCATTTTTTACTTATGCTGCACCTAATCTTAAAGTTTTCTATTTAAAATACATTTAGATAATAAAATAATCTATCAAGTAACAAACACGTAGGCTATCTGATGAAACATTTTAATTTCTACTAAAACTCTTTAACTTTTAGTTGAGGCATCAATTAAAGCCAAAGATCTAAAAATCCACGTACTTCAAAAGAGACTACTTTTTGATACTGATTCTGCAGGCTGGGACCATCTTTGAGGTATGTAACTCAGTCCTCTGATGATATCTGTTAAAATGCTGTTTGTGGCCAAACATCTGCACAATGCACATCATGAAATGGATTTTCTTTTTGCTTAAATACATTTTTATACCCTGGCATTTCATTAAAAAGAAAAGAAAATCAAAAGTAACCTTACTAGATTTGATAACCAAATCACAGCAATCTTATAAAACAAGTTAACACATAAATTGTTATAGGACATTTTTTCTTTTAATCTCAGTGGTAGTACAGAAATAATACAGGCCACCTTGTTGTTATATAACATTACCATTTTAAAAGGGAGATGTGCTTGGTGATATAATAGTTTTACCATCTGTAACCTCTTTGATTCTAATGAAAGCAATAATTTTAATTAAATGCTACAAGTAATAGCATAGTATAACACCTCAAATTGAAGAAATAATTTCCAACATATGGCATAAGCTTTTGTATTTGGTCCAGACCAACAAAAAAAGAAGTGTTTTATTTAATATTTGAGGTTGTAAGACATTTTTATTACCATGTAAAGTTTCAGAAATATTTCTGAACTATAGAAACCAGTTTCAAGTTAACAACTGAGGTTCTGGATCCACTTCAAGGCTAGCAAAAATAAAATAATACTTGAAGTTTAGATCTCTCTGAAGGCTGTGAAAAACCCTTTGATTTTTTTCACTTTGAATATAGTTCACTTACAAATTTTAACTACAATACAGATAACCATCTGACAGCTGCTCAGTGGATCCTATGAAATAAAATCAGCTTCAGTCAGTAACATTTAGGTAGTACTCAGGAGCAACATTTGTTAGTAGAAAAACCACAACACTTTTTATCAGTTATGGAAGTACTCATCTTGATCTGAATGGCTCAGGTTTCGGAAAAATTTCCTCTCCACATTAGTCATGCCTACATGCTTTCCAAATTATTAGCAGTCTAGACTATGCAAACACAGCTTTGCCTTATTTGCATATCCCTCCCCAGATATTTTAAGATTGCTCCCTTAGTAACTGTATCCTGATGGAAAATGCAGACTTCCTACTTGGAGACCAAACAAGAAAACAACACTGCAGTTGACATCTGCCTGCATGATATCATATAGATTACATAAATATCCTTGGCAATGAAAATAACATGAGAAACAATAATAGTTTATATTCAAAATATTATTTCAATGTTTTTAACTATCATAAACACAAACACTGTAAATCTGTGTTGAACTGATAAAATTCATGATTGAGTCTTTTGCAACCCTAAAGCCTGGAAAAACCTTGAGGACAGACAAAGCAAGCAAAGCGAAATAACCACACAATTTTCCATTTCCGATACCTGCTAACTTGGTTATTTCACATTCTAGAGTTAAAGCTTGATTTACTGTTCCCAAGTTTCAGCTAATTTCTCCATTATCAAATCTGGTGTGATACTGAATGAGTAAGTGAAGAATTCTCTGAGCCTGACACATCTGACAGATGACATAGATAATAAGTCTGTTCTCCCATAACAGTCCAGCCTCAGTTCTTTGGAGACTACATTCACTCCAAGTGATCCTGAGTTTAAGAGCCAAAAACATTAGATTTCTAGAAAAAGTCATATAAGAGAAGGGGCAGAGTAAACTTAACAAGAGTTACTTTTCATGCTGAAGATACACTCATGCATCAGCATGAAAGAAGAGACAGACAAGAGAAGTTGGCAGTAACTCCAACTTGTTTTCAAAAATATATTTTTATCTTTGCCTCTGCAGGAGAAACCTTTTCATCATTCATGTGTTAAGCTTCATTTAGAGTCAAGATGATTGTGTCCATGTACACTTGCAAATAAAATATTATTTATGGGCTGATCTAACAAATATTTACTACTGAACATATGGGTGAATGTTCAGCTGGTGTAAATCAGCAGAACCACCAATCTCATTTACATTAGCTGAGGCTACAACATGTTATGTTTATTACATTAGGGACCCATTCATATGGATAGGATTTAGCCTGGTAACCATCTATAGGTTGCTTAATCCAATCTACATATTGATGACGACGGCAGAATCCCTTCCCTACTTATGCTTTATGCAATGCAGAGCCTTAAACCATTGCTTAATGAGTTTTTTGTTATATATCATATACAAATTAAAGATCAATGTTGTGTTCCTCATATTTTCATAGAAACCAACTGAAAAGTTACAATATTAGTTTGCAAACCCTTATTATAATTATACAGTCGTATGGAGTACTCAGCAATGCACACCCCAGGCCAAAAAGGTGTGAGCCATAGCATAACCCTGAGCATTTACTGCGAAGGGCAGTAATCCTTTGGCTGCTGTTCAGGACACTCAACACCTCAGAGGATTTACTCAGCAAGCCTCAGTGTGGAATCAACGACTTGTCAGAATAGTATACCAAAATCACATGGATTTCTGCAGTAAGAGAGACTGGAAGCACTTTTTCCTTACAGACCCTCTTTATTGAAAGAGGGAAGTGTTGGTGTGAAGAGCTTCTACTGTAACACTCACAGTGATCCATCCCTATATGTAAATTAGCTTTACATCATTATTAAAAATCCCCGAAAAAACCCACACTGAATCAGTACTTTAATTTGCCTTTGGGCTCTGGATGAAGCACAAAGGTAAATCTAAAAATTGCTAATGCAATTTGGAACAGAAGTTATGCAACATATCAGAAATTTCATATATTTTTGTCACTTCTTGTTATAGAACCACAAATAGCAATATATTTATTGCTAGATTTGCCTACCCACTAGACAAAGAGCTTATTACATAGCAGGATAACTGGAGGTAAAACTGAGTTTTCTCCTCTCCACTCCAGCCTGTTTTTTCTCATTTTCTCTCAATTACCATATTTTCCATATTGCTTCCTGCAGCATTTATGGCTTACATTTTGAACCAAGGATAAAATACTTAAAAAACATATTTCCCTCCAGGTTTTAAACTTCTTTACTCATTCTTTCTTTTTCCAGACAACTATTCAAAGCTCAAGTAAGCAGTAATAAAAGGTAACAGACAACTGACCTCTATATTTCTGGAAAAGTAATTAGTGAAATTCTCTTGAGACATGGGTGATATACTACCACCTGTAAGTCGTTTAGAAAGGCATATTTTACAACAGCCACACAGTTATAATCAACTTACATATTTTAATGTAGAAGCATTACAGCCAAGTTAGACAGAAATGTGGTTTTTAAGCAACCTACTTCAGTTTCCTTGGACTGATACTGTCTCCTTTAAAACATCTATCATTATAGACCTGATGTCAGAAAGACAGCTGATGGTGGAGGCAGACATAATCAACTAAAGTTTTCAACACTCCTTAGCTCATCCAACAACCAATAACCATCTCCCTGTTAGGATTTTGCAATAGAAGAAACAATGTAAACTAGGCACACTCATTTTTCATCTTCTCCTTTGGGGATTTTTGCTTGTCATCATCACTGCATGCATTTACCCCTTTATAAGTGAGGCCTAGAAGCTGTCTTCAAAAAAATATTTCAGGTAAAATGTTGAAAAGTGGGATTGCCAGCCAGTGATTTCAACCAAGACCTCTTATTTCCTCTTTTAAGACTAGAACTAAATCTTAAGTATTCTTGGAAACACATTGCTTTCAGTGCTTATGCATTCCTAATAATGGCAGGGATCTCAGATTTGACTATTTTCCCCTTTAAAAGGAAAAGATGAGTTTTCATTTCAATGCTCTAATTTTTACACACTTGAAGAGCTAGATATAGCAGTGCTACATATAGGAATTCTAGTGAAAACATTCCAAAAGACTACAAAAACCAAAATGCCAGAAGGAAAGAAATCTACCAAACAATACTTTTGCCCAATCAAATAATTTAGTTGGTCATCTGAAAAAAAAGTAAATAAAGTATGTGCTGGTTTTGATTGGGATAGAATTAATTTTCTTCACAGTAGCTAGTATAGGACTGTGATGATATTTGTGATGAAAACAGTGTTGATAATTCAGGGATGTTTGCATGAATGCACTTCTTCATAGGTACATCTTTTGTATTGCTCCTGTCAGAGTCTCCACTGGGAAAAAGAAGAGTGGTTGCATTCTCACTCCCTCAGTGTACTCCAAGAATGACTGAAAATGAGAAGTTGCAATTGCCAAACCTTTCTAGTTTCCTGTACCTGTTGCTAGACACACTGGTGCATTAACAGGAACATGATGATACAACCTTCACAGTATTGCTCACTTCCCAGTTTAAGGGCTAGACAGTGTAAAAAGGGAGATGGAGATGCCTGGCATATGTCAAGTCCAATATTTCATTCAGCATGTTGTTCTGCTCTCACAGATCCCTGGATGTACACTCAGTGTACTTTTCTAGTGCTACACTGCAACAGAGCAACTTTTACAAACATTTGTCTTTTTTTTATTCAGAAATGGAGCAAGGAATGCAAGAAAAAAAGCACCAGCAATTCAAAGTTCAGTTCCAGAGAAGTAAAATTCAATTTCTGATTGCATGAAAACAAGACAAAGCTTGGAAATAGCTCTTGATTAATAATGTTCATGTTATGAATAGATTTACCAGAAGGAGGAATGCAAATCAAAGATTCCATAATGATTTCTAGTAGAAGCCTTCACGACTAGAATCCAGGCTGAGATGATTTAGAATTCATACAAAGGTATTGGTCTACTACTTGGAATCTGAGAGCTACCAGTTTTCTGGCATTAACTATATGAAGACTTCTCTCGATGTATCTCTTTCTACTCCTAACTGATCTTTTTTTTTATTTTAGAACTAAACATGATATCTCCAGAAACAATATGGCAAGGGAGATTTTTTCATACTGGTGAGAATGTCTATTTTGCACAAGTTTGAAGTGACGTAAGCCAATTTCTGATTCAAAAGGCTTTATAAAAAACACGGTACAGTTGACCTGTCATATTTGTCAGAATGCCATGTTAAAACAGCTATAGAGGTTTGGGATTGGGGCTGACTAGAGCCTTACCTCAGGAAATTAAGGCATCTCTCAGGCTAAGGAGCCTTCACTTATTTATGTTTGTCTACCTTGACATACGTAGACAAAAGCTAGAGCTGGATTGCAAAAATAGAAGTCAAAACCAGATCAGGTATTAGAATCATCAAGGTTGGAAGAGACCATCAAGATCCTCAAGTCCAACCATCAACCCATCACTGCCACTGTAACCCCTAAACCACCAAACTCTGTCACCCAGTGCTAGATACAGACACCTCTTGAACTCCACCACCCATCCCACTTCATGTTAAAATACAACAGAAAAAAAACTGGGCAGGAGGGGCATCTATGGATCTTGATATATTTTCAAAGAATAATGAAATTAATTTATCACTGAGAAATATAATTTATAGAAAGATACAGTGACCTGATAAGAGCATACAGCAAGTCTGTAGGTGACCCAAAAATAAAACCCAGGTCTTTCAGTTCTTAGAGCACGGGTACCCTGTGACTGCACATTTTAAGCAGCAGCATAGCCCAGAACCCAGCAAAGGATAAAAGATTTGAGTTAGTTACGCGTTCACAGTAGAAATCTGATGATCCTGCAAGCATGCAATTACAAAGGCACCTACTTTGAACCCTGACTCAGTGCATCAATGCCTCTTAATCTGCTTTGTATGCTTTCTAACCTTTCACATCTATAACCCCAATACTCAAAAGTTAGTGTTCAATGACACAGCTATAAGTTTAAAACACATCTTACATAAGCACATGATTTTCTCATCCTGGGCTGATGCTCTCACAATTTTGTGCAAGTCTAGGTTGGAAAACTTGTTATGTAAGACGGTCTTCCCCCAAGTGAGCATGCATCATGCATGCTGCTGTAGGAAGCAGAGCACAATGCAAATACATGTATGGAGATATTTTTCACCTCACAAACATTCCCATGTAAAAATAGTTATTTTCTACCTGTGAAAACTTCTCTGAGTTCTCTTTATAAGCCCAAAGTGAGAAGAAAAATGTTTTGCTTTTTCACAAAACTAAGAAAATAGGATTTCCCTGTATAGCTGAAAAACATTTCTGTTCAGCTGTCACACTGCTCAACTGAATAACTATAAGCCAAATTATTCATTTGGATTGTACATAACTCTTGCTCATTTTAAATAGGTGCCATCTAGGAGTAGAATTCGACCTAGTTTTTTCTCAAGAATATGCACAGAGAAAAGAAGCAGGAAGAAGTGATGAGATCAATTCACAGCTGATTCAAATTTCTGTGGAGCCACTAAATCCAGAACACAGTCTCACAAACAAACAGTTTCTTGACAATCTCTAGTGAAACAAGCTATCAGAAACACCAAATACTGTTAGCTAATTCTGGAACTGTGACAGAGTTCTGCTTTGGTTCTATATCTCATGAATTTATCATGACTTTGTGTGTTATTTGCCTAAATAGACTTCCTCCATAATTTTGCCAAACACCACTAGAAGGAACTGTATGTTACAGTTATTCAAATCACTAGACATATTCAAAGAACTGAGCATAAAACTGAGTTAACTGAACATGACTTTTGACTCTAGCCAAAGAGTCAAAAGTTTAGAGGTCTTATTTTAGCAGAGACAGAGCACAACAGATCACTTCACTCACAGGTTTTCTTAAACAACTGCATTGAGCCATGTGGTATAAAAGAGATCTGCATTCACTGACATAGAATAATCTTCTCCATGCACACACACAGTTCTGGGACTAGCACAAAGTCTGAGTAGAGTTTAGAGCACTCTTTGATCTTCTAGAGCAAACTACTGCTTGCTCTATCACAGCAGCAGTTTGGTTGAAGCTGTTCTTTTCATTTCACCCATTCTGATCTGGTATGCCCTGGGGAAAAAGTAGAAATGTACCCTGTACCCATCCATGCAGCAGTCAACTGCTGAGGAGAGACTTCAGGATTCAGAGAGTTTTTCATCTTATTTGACTGTATTACATTGCTCCTGAAACCTCCCAGTAGAAGAGTAGAGGAAAACAGAGTAGTTAACCAACTTAACTGGTTTTAAGAACCCAACATTTTCCTGCACTGCTAAAATTACACACTGCTAAATAGATTTTGAGGCAATTCTTATCAATGTTTCTAGTAATATCTATGTTCTGACTGAACACAAATTTCCTGCTCAGTGTCTTTTCCAGAGTCATTCTTTTTTTCTTACACATGTAGGGGAATTATTTTCACACCTTCTAACTTTTCATTGCTCATCTGTCTGAAGCTAGTTCTCAGGCTCACCAAAGACCCTACTATTTCCCTAGCTCTCTACATCCAAACTCTGGAATCTAATGCATTTAATGCTGGTGTTCTGTCAAAGTTAATAGTCATAATTGCCTAATTATCAGCTCTAGTATGATGGTAAAACCTTTTAACATTTCACTTTTCCCCAAGGACTGTGTATTGCAGTTTCTGGAATGTTGCCTTACCCTTCTTTTGGGAATACTTAGGCAAAGAATTCATTTTGCTCTCAGCTAAATGAACCTACTGCTCTCCCTCTGTAGCCATACTGTCTCTTTGCCTGGCTGTTTTACATGAAGTGTATACATCTACATTGCAATATACAGTAAATTCACCAGCATGTTCTGTTTGCCAAATTCCCATCTCAGTTACAGAGATGCAAATCACACTGTGAGTAATTTTGTTGAGCTACTCAGAATTAGTTTAGCCATGCAACGTTATAATAGTTTAAATTCCCTCTGATTTAGTCCCTATACATGCTGAGGTCTTCAAGGCCACTTAAATTAAAGGAGTCCTGTGATAGCTGTAAACTGCACCAGAAGATACCTTCTGGTCAAAATGACCAAGAAGGGTCACTCTGTAGGTGAACTGAACACAGTTCTAAGACATCTAGGCTGGATCCTCCATCGCCTTATTCGTGCAAAGTCACCTACATCAAATCACAGTGAGACACACCAGGTGTAAGAGAATGTTGATAAGAATAACATGCCGAGTAGGTGTTGAAAGTGTTGTGAAAAATAATAACTTTTCTTTAATGGCAAATACAAGCATATAAAGAGATTCAAGTTAAGGGCATTGACTATTCTAATATTCTAATAAAAACCCTAAAGTTAGAAGTACATCCAATGAGGATTTAATATTGTGAACCATGGCTTCCTTCCTTACAATTGAATTTTACATTTTTTTGTTTGAAATGTTGGGACACGTCTGCAATAAAATACACAAGAGGCAGCTTTAAATGGCAGGGAGAACAGGATATCTGGAGCAGCACACAGCCCTGTACAAAGGAACTTCTTGTTTTATTGATCATTTCAAGAGTAACCTGTCCAAAGTTGTCTTGCTTCTAATGTTTGAATTAACTCAGTTCTGAAGTAGCTCAGATGCTGTGAGGTTTGGGCACACAGATATATTGCTCAGTCATTCTTTCCTTCTGTGCCCTAACTGTTAATTTTATTAATAAAAAATAGTATTTGTCTCTTATTGGACAAGTTTCATGTTGTGCCCCTGTAATTGCAGAATTCTGCTTCTGTCCCTCCATCTACTTAAAGACTCCACCACCACTTAACCAGGAAGATCTGTGTCAGTTCCCTGGGACCAGGATATCTGCACTGCACAGTTTAGAGAGCAGTCTTACAACCCACAACTCTGAAAAACTGCCTGTCCGAGAAAAGGGACAAGAAAAGAAAAGCATGGCAAGTGATCACACATGGATCACTTTTATTAGGCTAATAGAGAAATGACCTTGTGGGAGGACATCCTTTCAAAAGTAGCTAAATGTGCTGCTGACACAGAGCTGAGAAGTAGTAAATACAGAGGAACAGAGCAAACAAAGTCATAATGATTTGGATAGAATTAGGCTTATGGGATGCTAAGTAGTTTATGTAGTTCCATGTAAAGAAGTAAAAGGTAATGAGACTAGGGACCAAAAATAATCACGGAGTCCGAAATCTAAATTAAAGCACAACGTAGAATACAGACCAGGAAAAAAAAGGGCAAATAAGATAGTTTAAAGTGTTTTCCATTATCATACATAGTATTTTGCAGCAATAAAAAGGCAAAGAAAAGTTAAGAGCAAGAAATTGTATAAGGCAGAGGAGAAAGAATAAAAAGGGAATTAAATTTTTTCAAGGGAAGGCATTCTGGTACCACATGAAAGAATACTGAGGCCACATCTTGAATATTGTGTGCAATTCTGATCACCACATTACAGTGTACACATGACAGGACCAGGATGAAATAAAGCACTAGATGGACATCAACACATCTTACAGCTTTGGAGGATTGGTTATTCACTGTGAAGAATGATTAGTCAGCTTCAGATTAGTCAGCTGCAGATTTTTAGAAATGATTTACAAATAATCATAGTGTTATAGCTCATCCTAAGAGGAAGGGCATGGATTGATAACAGCCTGATAGCAAATTCAGGCAAAATCTTAAATTAGATATTAGAAAGTACAAACAGTAATTCATCTAGACATTGAAATACTTTGCCAAAGCACACTGCAGCAGTTCTGTTTATTTTAGGTTCTCAAAAGTAGGCTGGATTAATTCAGTCTGATTCTGCAATTTTTAACAGGCAAACATCCTATTAACTTAGCAAGAGTTCTGTATGGAAAATACTCATAATTCATTAGACTTTGAAGAAGCTGAAAAAAATTTAGAGGTACTGACATCAAGGACAACTGTGTTGCTAAAATTCCTGCACAAATTATTAGAAACGGTGTTTTAAGAGGCATAACTCTGAAAGAATTATATAAGTACATGTTTAATTTGATAGCTAGTAGACTTCTGAGACAGTCATTTAACCACTCATTTAATTAAAGGTAAGCTCCTGTTTAGGCCATGGGGTAAACTGTGGGTAAATGCATAAGAGATTTGCAACTATCCAAGAAGGTTTTTTTTAGCATGCAGTCTACAGGCTTCTCATGTATTCTGAAACATGTGTAGGCTCACACACAAAGACAGAATATAAATACCTTAATGTTCTTACATGAAACTAATTTCAATATTGAAGTAGAAAGTGTGCCAAAATTTGTATGAAAACTTGACTACGTCTGTGAAGACTGATTTTTAAGCATTCGAAATATTAAAACCAGCACATAGCAAAGATCAACCATAGAAATCAATGGGTGTTTAAATACCTAACATTTCAAGAAAAAAAGTCATCATTATAACAAAAAACCCCACTTAAATAATTTTTAAAAATGTATCCAATTTCATTTACTTCATATTATTAGATATCTTTTAATCTTTGGATACTACAAACTAAAATATTTCAAAAAATCTGAAAACACATCTTGATAGTGAGATGCTACACAGATCATCACAAGATACTACCTAAACATTCTGTCTTGTGATATTAATTCTAAACAACTAGATACAGAAGTTGCTAAAGCGACTTAGATCACATCTTCAGTAGATATGAATTAATTTATTTTCAGGGTTTTTAACTAGTTTCCACTCAGTCAGGGTATACCAAAATCTTCTGTCAATAATGCCTGGATTAAAAAAAACAGCACTGTCTGATAGGTTTGGCACTTTGACCAGCAGAAATTCTGTGAGAACAGCAAGACAGAGATGACATAAAGATACAGGGAAAAAATAACCCTCCAAAGCTGCTAAAATCAAGGATAAGAAAAAAAACCCACCAACCAACGACCCTGTCCCCCTCCTTCCCCCCACTCCACCAAAAAATAAAGAAGCTGAACTAGAACTGCAATATATAGGGCACATAAAGGAACAGAGGATCAAATAAAAGGGATGCTAATGAAAGGAACAGAGTTTTCCAGAGAGATGAAGGGTAGCCTGGGGGAAGCCTCCAGAAAAATAATTGCATGAAAGGGGTACAAAACAAGAGGAAAGGTGGAAGAAGGAGGCAGTGAGTAATGAGAAAGTAGAAATTGCACAAAAGCACAAAAGATGAAAAATAAAAACACAAAGATAAAAAATGTAAAAAAAGCATTTTTCTTCCCCCCCCTCCATAAATATTTGCCCTTTGAGAATCATTCTTTCATTCATTCTTATTTCTTCAGAAACCGGAAGATAGGACTGTAGTGGAAACAAGATTAAAACCTGTTTCATTTTAACCCATGTAAAAATTAAAAATCCAAGTACCAGAGCTCCCTTCTGACAAGCTATGAGGCTTTATTTGAATGCTTAAAGGCCTAACACCCAAAACTTCCAGTGGGGGGATATACAGGTGTTCAGAGTCCCTGAGAATCAGCTCCTACATGACAACACATGCATTTAAAGCTTTTCACTGAAACCCACTTACATTCCTTTGCCTCCCATCCAGAATTTCCTGCACATCACAGGTAGTGCTACACGTAACACAATCTGCAGAAAGACTCGTCAGTACTGTTGTAACACCTGATCAAAGCAAAACGAAAGAGAAATCCTTCATAGGGAGGGGACAGTATTGCAAGTGTGAAAAACGTGATCTCGCCTTTCCGAAATACCTGTTTTCATTAATGAAATTGTTTCTCCTCTCTCCCACTCAGAAAGGCCCATTCTACTGATTGCTCCTTCTGCTTGGACTTTCAAGTTCTGTAAGGCCTATACGTGTATGTAGTAACAGACAGAGTATGACCTCTAAAGTGAGGAATCCAAGCTAGAGAGAGCAATTTCTGTATTTAAAATTTTTTGGGAAAGATGATTCTAGAAGTTCAAAGATTAATTTTAAGTACTCCTCATTAGAATTTGGCAGGAATATGGGTTTTTTCCACCTTGAAGACTTCCCAAAACTCTCTATTAAAAATCAAGGGAGATCTCTAATGCAGAGTAGCACAGCATTTGGGATACTTCTCTGTTCTGTTTCTGACTGAGAACTCTCACCTAATTACCTACATCCCAAAAAACGTATTAACTTACAAACTACTATGTAGTCTGGCATGCTCTTTTCCTTTTGGCTATTAGCTAAAAGTCTCAAAGAAAAGTTCAGCCAAGCAAATGTATATAAAGAGCTACTACACACAGTAAGGCAGTATTTTCTCATGAAAAAACATTGTAGCTATAAAAACCCAAATCAGTACTCTTTTATGACGCTGTGTAGTTCTCACATTTCTATCAATTTTGGAAATTTAGTCACCAGCTAAGCTCCTTCTAGGTACCAGCAACTGTGCCACAAATGATAGAAATACAAAAAAAACGAGGCAGGCAGGTTAAAAGAGCAAGCATATTAAATATAGAGAAATGATAGCTCAGTTCTATGTACTTAGCTCTTGAATGAAAGAAGTGGAAGTGGTGATACTATACTGAGTAGATTGATAACATTCCCCAAAAAGCCCCTTACATTTCCCAGGTATTTTCTCATAAGGCATCACAGAGTGCTGCTTGGCTTCTAGAAAACTAAGCAATTATTGTATTTGTTTTATTGTTATTCATGTGTATTGTGCCATCTTAGTTGACTTCACTAATATTTATTTCTGCCATACAAGGAGAGCTGTTTCCTTAAAAATATCACAACCAAGTTGTCTGATGCTAACCAAATGGAGTCAGTGTTTTCTTGGAAGGAAGAAAAAGTATCAGAGGGACCAGACTCCCTCACCAGACAGATCTATTGAGGTTTTTGCCTGGATTAAGAGTTACTTAGATGGCTAAAAGGAAAAAAAAACATTTGGCAGGCTGCAAAATTAAAGAACACAAATAGCTATTTAGACCCGGAGCTCATGAATTTAGTAGAGCTGATGAGGATTTAAATAGTTTCTCTCATAAATTTAAATCAGAGTAACAATGTATTCAGTGCCTATATTAAAATAAAATGAAATAATATGGACATCATATACTTTTCTTCAGTTTACTTTCCTTCTAGTTTTTCTGAAGCCAAAGAGCTTTTGTTAGCAAGTCCACTCCAGAAGAAAAATGCACCAAAACTAACAGCACAAAGTAGGACTCCATTTCAGCCGTACATTCGTCATCTGTATTTGATGTGTTCATTAAAGCCATTCGTTACATTGCTCTGAGTCTCCATAGTTCCAGACATTTTCAGTAAGTCCTAAATTGCAGAATGAATATTCACTATGCTTCCTTCTAAAACTCTAAATTCCAAAGTTTAATTTTATAAGATCTGCGCGATAGATACTGTGACAGGAAAAGCATATTTTAAGCACACTTTTAGGATCCCAAGGTCTTTAAAATTGAGTGGTCAGTGTCCCAGAAGGATGAAAGAGAACATTTGATGGTGGATGTTCTGTTTATTATATGAAAAAACTGCTCCTCTGAGACTTCACAAGCTGGAAATACAGTTTCTCTGCTGTCTGTTACACTTGGGTACTTCTGCTTAAATTATCCATTCCATAGATTCCTTCTTGTCTTAACTTCAAGCTTGTCACATTAAGACATGATGGAACACTAATGCAAGCAGCTTTTATCTAACAGATACAAACGGCATTGACTGCTATCTCCCTAAACTTCCTTTTCTATTGGCTTAATGCAAACATTTCTAGTTAAAACATCTAGGAAGCCAAAGACATAAAATACATTTCTGAAGCTAATACACAGACCATTTTCATCCCATATATTAAATGCGAAAAGGACACTGCAATCTTACAATATTAACATCTACATAAAATAGGTCTCTGAAATTAATGCAAAACATTTTGCATTGGGAGTGTGTGCAACTCACTTGACTCCTGTTGCTGAAATGGGAACAGGGACCATTACAGGGATAAAGCAAGACAGCAGTGGTTCTCAGCAAACAGAGGTAGATCAGCTGGTGAAAATACCTTCAGGTTGGTCAACCGAGTGAGAAATTCCACATTATAAAAAGCTTTGTCACAGCATAGGACAGCAGTTATGATTTAGAATCCCATGGATGGGAATAAAGACAGGTTTTCCTCTTACAGCTGTTATAGAACACGTTCGCCTAGGCAAGTGAGCCTTATGAAGTTTTGGGGCATCTCACAGTGGTGAAAAAACATTCCAGTCTCAAATCTCAGCCTCAAAGATATCCCCAGTTCAGCCACACAGCTTGCCCTCTATATAAGCCCCAAGAAAATTTTGTAATCCCAGCCAGAGAGTGACAAAAAGGAGGAGGAAAGTGAATGCATCAAAGGGCATATGCATAAAGGTGTTGTCTTCTGACTTACATTTTCCAAAAATACAATTTGAAATTATTTTTCATTTTACGAAAAAGTGCTCTGGTATAAACATGGTACTCTTACTAATCCTTCTGCTTTTTCAAATCAAGATAGAAAGTAGTGTTAGTAAAAGTGGAACGGAATAATTAAAAGCATAGGGGAAACATACAAATTCTTTTTTTTTCCCCTAAAAGAAATCATATTATGACAGAATTTTCTTAGCCTATGTGTTTCAACTAGATTAAAACTTCTATGTAATTCAGTTTTACCCAGCTGTCCTACTCTTCTCTCTATGCTGATACTACAGGACTTATGGAGTACCTCCTTTCAACACAGGACTATTCAATTTCTCTCTAAACCACTTTCTCTTTCCCCATTCTCTTGTTTTTGGCAGGTAAAGAATGGAACTGAAACTTCACAGTGTATACTGGAAATAAACACAGACTCAAATGTCAGTTACAAGAACAGGGTTCTATATTAATGGCTTCTGTTTTGAAAATTGCTGTAAAATACATTATGCTTTACATTAGAAGAGACATTATGCTAAAAGTACACTACATTGATGGTACTTTCCCATCTGGAGAGACGAAAAATTTTAGAAACACTCAGTCAGACAGAAGTCTAATTCAGATTTTATTGTTAAAACTGCCAGCCAGCACAAAGTGCTTAAAGTTACTATTTATATTTTTAACAATTGTTCTTTTATGAGTAAATGGGTAGAATACTTGCAAGAAATAAATTGCACAGAATAAAATACTTCAGTGTGACTCACGTGACTGGGTTTTTACTATTATAAGATCTGGCAACTTTAGCCCTGGCTCAGAAAGCAACATTCTTTATTTTGATGTTGGTCCCTTTTTGGCCCTAATTAAACAAGACAGTGCTGTACAGTGTCTTTCTACTTCGTGCACATACATTCACTGATGTTTGCATGTATAACAGCAGCTTATGGCTCAACAGCAAGATATCCCGGATTGGAACATGCATACAATTCCAGATATCAAAGTTAGCTTCAGTTTGACTTTGTGAGATTCTAAAAGCAGCTGTGCTTTGTTGCACTTCCTCAGATCCCAATAGTGATTTAGTTCTGAGGATTATATATTTGTCTCTTATGTGTCAAAAGTCTTATCCCTGGTGACATTACAACTCTGTTTCTGTATTTAATGTAAAAGCATGATAGCTCCACATTGATGACTGTCAGCAGTTGCTATTTATCATCTGTCAAAACTTTTCCTCATGGGAAGACAGAAAATCAAATGGATTATGGCTGGTTTTTTAGTTGCTTAAAGGAATCTTACATGACACAGGCTAAAAAGAATGGCGAAACTGCTCCTGACAACCACGTTAGCATTCACAGCAATATGTGATTTTATGTACATAGCAGGAGAACTGTCAGCCTCCTGACAAAGCAGCACATTTAAAAATGCTATGTCAGTTCACTCATCTGGCCTCTTGGTTGCAAGATCACCTGATACCATGGTGCTTATTTCTAAAGCTTCTTACAGTATCCTCTAGAGCAAAAAACAAAAAACTCGAAAAGAATAGGAGAAAGCAAGACTTCAAATAAACATGACAGGTGAAATATTTAATAGTAGATGTATAAATGTCTAATAATTGTCTTTTGGTTAAGATTTTTAGAACTAAGAGGCATATACTCTCCAAGGAGAGAAAGAATGAGAGACAGAATGTGCAATACATCTGTGCCCTAAGTCACTTCCTTGCACTTACACTATAACTAGAATGTATCCTCTCTTGAAAAAATGGGGAACTTTATCCTATTAAAGATGTTTTCTCTAATATGTCTGGAGAAGAAACTAATGAGAAAAAACTCCTTTAGACTTAGGCACTTTAATCAGCAAAAACATACAAAAAAAATTTGATCACAGAGATAGTGATGAATTTTACATAAAACTTGCAAAAATCTTTCTAGGAGCCTCTAAAAATGTTAAGCCACAAAAATTGAGGGAGACTTAAAAATGTATAGATTTTTTGCTTATTTAAGGCTTTAAAATATATAAATTTGTATACAGAACTGTAAGATAATTAAGTGAAACATACTGTCTGCCTGTTATTGACTCAGAATGTCTGGAAATACAAGGTATTCTAGAATTGGAGTTAAAGTCCCTAGAAGCAAAATGGGTAAATTTCAGAAGCTTGTAAACCCAGGAAATGTAGGAGTTAACTGCATTATGAATAGATTCTTCATTCAGTCTGTATTCTGGAATAACCATGAACCTGGTTCATGTTGTAATGCTGTGAAAAAAGTACTTTAACGACATTTCATTTGGCATACAATCTACAGAAGTGGTTTGCTGGTCCAGCATTCTCCATGCTCTCCTTCACCTGCTTCAGATTTGATGTACTTTTATCTTTTATCTTTAATCAACCTACTGAAAGGGATTCACAGATAATTATGCCCCACCTCTAATTTTCACTAGATAACAGATAGATTAAGGAAAATTCAGGGAAGCAAGAGGGATTTAAATGAATAAAATAGAATAAATGATTTAAAATTCAGTCTTTCTAGTTTCACCTTACATTGCCAGATAGAGAAACCACCTTTATTTCAACCTTAATGGTCGTGTGGAGATTACTGGTCAAAGTGCAGAGAATACAAAGCTCCTGTTATAGAAGTACTTCTGAAAAACCTGAAGCTTAGATCTGGGCTTCAACCTTCTTTGAAGCTTATTATGAAAACTTGTTCTATGACAAATGTCCAGATAATGATACACTGTAACAAAACCCTGGTTTTCAAGATCCGTCTTAGAGACTTGTGCTGCACTGTACCACCACTGGAATCACACCCTTTAAACTATATTATTTCCTTCTAGAGTTGTTAAAAAGTGACAAAAGTCAGGGTATCTCTAAAGAATCTGTGTTCAAAAAAAGTGTTGTGTCCTGTACATAGCCACAGAGAGACAGTACTAATATTAGGTTAGCGAACAACAAAACCCCAATGATTAATCTCATTAGAAACAAAAGGGTGTATGCCATCAATAAAAGTTTAGGTAATAATTTAAAATCATAATAACATCAATAAAATCCCACCAAAAGGAAAAAAAAAAAACAACATACTACACAGGTGGGATGGGTCAAGACTAGTTAGGATGTAATACCAGGTCTAAGTCAGTTTCAGTGTCAGGCTTCCTTTACATTACACTCACATAGTGTGGAAAGAAAAATAGATTTTTATACAAGATAAAAGGATCACTCTCAGAAAATGCAGCCTTTTTTCCCCCCACTTTAGCATAGATGTTCTGCATTATTAAGGGATACATTAATTTTACTTCTCTGTGAAGCCTTGGTAAGTGTATTCTCTTTATGCACAGACATATTTCGAGGATCCAGTGGTAATACATGAGGCATATAAATACTATGGTGATGAGTAGCATGGAGAAATGTAGAGAAAAAGTTGCTGAGTTTATGCTTTGTCTGCATTTACTAACTGAGCTGGAGAAATTTGGTTTCCCTGTTAAGTAATCTAATACTTGTGAACAGGAAGAATGAGAAAAGATGTATCTAATCACCTTTGAATCTCTTTGGGTGCCAGGGACAGAAAAGCTTTTGAGGGGTGAAAACACAGCCAGACCAGAAATTTCCAGGTATTATGAATTATTTTCTTTCTATGGATCAAGTTTAGTAATCCAATCAAAATTCAAGAATTGAGTAGGCCTCTTCTTGACTATCAGAACACACATCACATTTGCTAGTTTCCTAGACCGTATTTTCACGTTGTTCTTCATCTCATTTGCAGAAGTAACTGCACATGTGTACAGTGCCCAGACTCCCACACACTGGGACCCAGAACTCACAAATTACACTGAAGCTGTGCACTGATGCACAAAATATCATTACACATAAGGTCACATTCAACACATGGATGGATGAAATCCAGTGATCACCATTTAAATGTGAAACAGTCACTGCGGAAAACCCATGCTTGCCTACTTAGGCTCAATACTCATTTGTAGGGTTCACTCAGCTCACACGGTTCTCACAAATAGTGCCTTTCTTTCAGTAAAGCTACAGGCAAGAGAGGATTTGTCCCATCCTTGCTGTGGGCTCCCTGCACAGCAATAAAGCTGGGATGAGCACTGCACAAAAGGCAGTGCCTGTGGGTGCAAGTCTGTGGGAATTAGTCCATTAAGAGAGCTACCCCTGGGCAATTTTGTTTTCCAAGCTCTGTTTTTCATACTGAACAGCTCCTTTTAATGAGCACTAATGTCCACTCTGATCAATATCTGTAGCATAAAGTATTACTGTCATTTTCTCTGGTCATACCCAGAGTAAAGGAAAATTTCCAGTGGATTTTTTTCGAGCAGCACAAGAATATCAGCTAACCGCTTCTTGACAATGAAATATGGAGAAGGAGAAAGAACATAAACACTCATGGATCTGTCTCCTTGTGATGGCCCTTCTTAATTTCATGACAGCCCTGTGATTGATACTGTCAATATCCATGATACAAGCCACTTCTCCCCATTTGTCAAACTACAGCAGTGCAGCATCACATTGCTGGGAACATACATGCTCTTATCTGTAAGCACTACTCAGCACAAGGCATGTTGAAAACATTTTTGCAGCAACAGACAAAAAATGAGGGAGAAAATTGACCCTTAGGTCTGGCTGTTCTTTTATGTTGGCATTTTTTTTTAGGAATCCATGCATGAACATATCCCTTGCTAAAAAATCACTGATAACTATTTTCAAGTTCCTGTTTTTTCTCAGACAGAGGTGTTGAGAGCAGTAAGGTATGATTTCCTGTCATGAAAGATCAGCTGCCACATACAGTAGGGGAAGAAGGACCACCATAATCCAGAAACTGGGACAATTAAGTAATTTATCCCTCCCTCTTTCAGCACCACCCTGCCAATTGTGACAGGCTTCATTGATCACAGCATTACACACTTTTAATCCTGTTCATGTTCTCAAGTGTTGACCCTGCTGAAGAGAAATGGGCATCTGAAGAGCTGCTAAGGCCAGCTCAGCACTGCAGGAATGAGAGAAGACAAATACTTCATATGACAACCAAGAACCCAAAGCTTCTACTGAATTCCATTTGTTCATGAAGTTACACCATGATCCTGCTACTTTCCACACAGCTCATCAATTTCCAAAGTAGCAACTTCTTCCTTGGCAAGTCTCTGACACTTAACAACATTAACCCAAATCAGCACAACCAGAAAGAAAGAAGCTTGGTCTTACCCTGAAAGTCTGCCTTAGATTTATCTAGACCCCTCTTTAGCTAATTTCTCTTCTCTTTCTAATCCAGTCCCCTTTTCTTTAAAGTCTTCAAGTCCATTTGAATTAAAGAATTAAAGACAGAACAGGGATGGAGGGTCCTTGAATCTCCTGATTACTTTCTGCAGTGAGGACAAGACTTACAACCAAAGGAGGGAGTATGGAAGCAAACAGTATTCCTCTTGCAGACTTTTTGACATTTTGGGCAAATAAGAAATTAATATCCCAGCTGCACTTCGAGGAAGGGAAAAAAAATCCATGCTCAAAATCTGGTATAGCATTGTCTCAATTCAGACCCACTCTACATGCTTCTATCTGCTGAATTCAAATTTAAAGCATGTCAAAGGTGGCATATTTTATACTTTTGCTTGTAAAAAGAAAAGGAGCAATGGAAAATTTAGCAGATATCATAGCAGTTCCAGAGATCAACAGCATACTCCTGTACAAAATAAAGCATGCAACCATCTTGAGTAACTGAGTAGTTTTAACACATACAAGTTCTCTATGTTTAGATTCTCATTCTCGATAATAATGACATTCCCACTCTCCTAGCCATCAGTGAAGGCCAGTAAATTTATATGTTAATACTGAATGGTAAATTCATTCACTTGCAGAAGTAAACTTAATTTCAAAATTTTTCATGTGTCGTGTCTGCAAAGAATTTAAATTAATATAGTTTGCATAAATAAATATGAATGTCAAGAATTCTAGGCAAGACCTGGAATAGTTTTATATTTTTGCAATACATTCATACTCATTGCTGCTACATTGAGAATATAGTCTGTTTTTCATTGCTTCATTCAAGACCAATTTTTTTTTCTCTATTATCATCCTTACCATCTTCCCCTTTTAAAGTGTCTCTCTTGCAATAACTAGTGGTCTAGCAGGAAAAGCTTGCAGCCTTCTTCAAAGCATTGTTTCAAACAGATAAGAAGCAAATAGATTTTATCATTGCCCCTCCTCTAGCAATCCCTCAGATACCCTTCAGGCACTGCTTTGCCCCCGTCACCCAGCCTTGTTAGCCGCTCTGTTGGTGCTGACAGAGCAGACACACTGCCTGTGCAGTCTAACCTGGTCAGCAGATCCAGAAGTGGCCCAGACTAGGCTCTCCATCAGCCAGCCAGTCTGGCCTCATGGCATTCAACAGTCCCGCTGGTACTTGGTGTCATTCAACCATAAACATTGAGAGCAGAATCTCTCACTGTAACAGTCACATCTACATATCCTGGCACAACCCTACACTGTGGGAATGGACTGGATTTGCATGGCCAAGTTTGGGTGGGAGGGACAGCTACTAGGGCTGGCTTCTGTTAGAAGGTGCTAGAAGCTTCTCCTGTGTATGAAAGAACCTGTGCCATCTGCCTCCAGGATGTACCTGCCACTGGCCCTGGTGAAGGCCAAGCCCATCAGAGCCTCTGTGACAATGTATGTATAATTTGGGTAAAACTACACAGTTGCAGCTTAGACTGGAGAGAGGAGTAAAAACATTTCAGAGAAACAACTCTGCGGACACCATGGCCAATGAGGAAAGAAGGGCAGTGAGGTGCCAGAGCAGAGATTGTCCTGCAGCCCGAGGTGCAGCCCATGGAGGCCCATGGCAGAGCAGAGATCCACCTGCGGCCCATGGAGGAGACCCACACCAGAGCAGGGGGAGAGTGTGGGGAGTCTTCCCATGAGAAGAAATAAAGAATGATGAAGTGACCACAGCCTTTAATCCCCATTTCCCTGCACCTCTGTAGGGAGGAGGCAGAGTAAATCAGGAGCAAAGTTGAGCCGGAAAGAAGGGAGGGGTGGGGGGAAGGTGTTTTAACATTTGCAGTTTTCCTCTCATTACCCTACTCTGATTTAATTTGTCATAAATTAAACTAAATAATTTTCCCCAAGTTGAGTCTGTTTTCCCATGACAGTAACTGCTGAGTGATCTCTCCCTGTCCTTATCTCGACCCATGAGCCTTTCATTTTGTTTTCTCTCTCCTGCTCAGATAAGGAGGGCAGTGATAAAGTGGCTTTGTCAGGCAGCTGGCATCCAGACAGAGTGGATTCCCGCCACAGGGAATAACTACAGTTATGTTATCCAAACATGACTCCATGCACAGGATGTGCTTATGCATTTCATACTTAAATGAATTCTTATACTAAATTAAGACAGGGACACAAACAACTCCTTAATGTCTAATTTTTAGGCTCAGGTTTGAAGTTGTTAATTCTCTGCCTTCCCAGCTTCTGTGGTTTTACTCTGAGACGGCTAATTAGAGATGTCCCTGCTTTCCAGTTCATATGGAAACAAAGAATGGAAACCTGAATCCAGGGCCTACATGTGAAATATCTATAGGTAGAATTAATTCCTCATGTGCATTACTTAGAACAAAGCAAAATAATTCTTAACATGTTTTAAACATACAGTCAGCCAAAAAAAAAAAATTTTGCACAACACCCCTCAAAACTTCATTTTACAGGAAATAGGAAAACTGCAATTTAAGGGCCTGAGAAGATGATTTGGTCTCCTAGACGCATTCTGAGTCTCCCAAAGCTGTTTTCATTAATTATCATTTAAATCACAATATTCTTACTGGTCCTGTGACTTAGCAAATATTTCTAGCCATAACAGTCCCCCCAAGTGAATTTAGATTTGCTTTTTCTGATTCAGTTTGAATAGAGATAATTTTGATAGAAAGTAGGTTACTATTTTCAAAACTGTATTTTTACGGTTATAATTTATTAGAAGCAGTAGGGAATTCAAATTTATGGATCAATTATATCAAGTATTTAACTAAACCCATGAGTGTACTGAACAGTATACTGCTAATCCCAAGATAAATATTTTAATCCACTTTTCAGCAGAGTCTTAAAATAACACTTCTTTCAATATGTATAGTTTTATCATTTATTCTTCTCTGAATACAGTTCCACGGATGAATTAGTAAAAAAGCACAGCTTAGAAAGAAAATCAATAGTTCTCGACTGAAGACCACTTACAAAATACAATTGGGTAGTAATTGATTTGTAGCAAAATTTGCTACTTAATTCTAGCCACATGTAACTGAAGTAAAAGCATGCATGAGAGATTATAATTTGCCTGTGTACTAACGCTCCCAAGTGTATCACCTCTGCAGTGATCATAGTATAACTCCAATAAATTAAATAGAATTTGAAACGAGCTCAGACCTTGCCAAATGCACCTTTTGTTATTGACAGGAAGTTGCATTTTGGCTGGGATTTACCGCTGCTGTTTATTGCAGAGCCATTCCAGAGCATTCAGAGAATGAGGGGGAAGAATGATGATATAAACTGGGTTCAGAATGTATGTGCATAGAAAAAGATAATGATTTCAAGTTACGTCAGAAACAAATGAGTCTTATTTTGCATAGGTTGACGTTAGCCACTGATGCAGAGGAGAAATCCTCTGTGGTAATTCTAGAGGGAACGATACCCCATTAAACCAACATATGAAATTCAAAAAGAAAAAAGAAAAAAAAAAGACAACCCCAAAGAACAACAAACAAAACACCAGAAAATGTTTTATTTGCAGCTGTTTGTTGTAATGTTCACAACAAAAGCACGCCTGACAAATGGTGCTCTTAGAATGAGTTAGATACAAAGTCATCCAGGTGACCCTGCCTTGGCAGAGGGGTTGGACTAGGTGACCTCCAGAGGTCCCGTCCAACACTAATGATTCTGTGATTCTGTGAAGTTTAAGGTCACTAGTTTTTAAAAAATGCTTCATTTACCTAAGATGCTGTAGCATAAACCACACTCCAAGACCATTGTGCAGTATTACATAATATTACAATCTTTTGACCTTACACCTGCACATCTTTGATTTATACTTTGTGGCTCAAAAGATGCAGCATATCATTAAGGTCACTTGATGCCTTTAACTCCAGTTGCTTTTTACAATAAATTAAAAACTATAGTGTCATGACAGACACCACTCCTGTAAATCCTGAAGGAACCAACACTCCTGCATGTTTCAGTAAACACTGTTCTTCCTTACATATACTCTTAGAACACACTGTGTGTATACATTGTTTGTGAAATGAAGCATTCAAAAACAGGAGATACCAGAAGTAATTTGGATTTAGCTATTTTGTGTATTATCACTATAGCCCTGCTTTTAATTATCTAAGAGGGATACTTATCCACTGTTTTGCTAAGAATTCCTGACACCATGTTTACCATAATCAATACTAACATGAAAATACTTGGTGACCTCGACTCCAGCTATAACCAGAAGAAAAAGGCATAAGGAGGACAGTATTGAATGATAATATTATAGTGATGTGACATGGTACTTCAGCAGAATTTCAAAACTCATTAGAAAAATGGGTTCAGCTCTGAAAGTGTTTCTGACACTTTCAGAGGAGGAAAATATTTCAAAATGGTCTGAGATTTTGGCTTCCTCTGACTCATTTAGTGTTAACTTCTCCCAACAAATGGTCTGTCATATTTTATAGTTAACTACAAAGAATTTTCTCCTAAAAGGCATTGTTATTTACTTGAGGCAATGTTACTACCCAAACAGTTACACAGAGAGCTCCTAAGAACATGTGAATAGAGAGAAAAACCTATTTTATGGAGCAAGTGATATATAATAGAGAATTACTGTTCTCTGGAAACTTTCCTAATATTGCATGAATATTCTTTCAAGCAATACACTGAAAATGCTGAGAAGACACAAACATTTTGATTAGAACTGGTGTTAGGGGTTTCTATGATGTGGGGTTTATGACAGCAGTACAGGTTCAGTTTGCAAATAAGATCTGCCTGAAGGCAGTTTCAATTTAAATGCCAGCCCCTGGATATTTGTTCATATTTTCAAAATGAAGACTATAGTTATAGTAAATAAAAAATGTTTGTCATTTTCACACAGAGACATATATATATGTATATATGAAGGTCCAACATTTTTCTCACTTTCAAACCTGCAATACTGCCAAGCTCTCTGGAAGGAGCCACATTTCCTCTGTTGAGAAGCAGCTTGTACTTCATTTCACCACAAGACCTACGCAGCCCATGTAACCCATGCACCAAGTGTAATATTCAAAGTTATGAAACCAAAAATAGCATTCACTTTGATACCAAGAGACTATTCAAGGTTTTACCATAAGTTTCGCACATTTAAAGATAATGAAGTTTCTTATAAGAAAGAATGCAACCTCTTTGAACAGTCTGCATATTTTTACACCCACAGCTTCCCCAATGATAGAAAGCCATGTTTCACCATGATAAAGGCACTTTATATCTCTAAACAAGGTAAAATGTAAAAAAATTAACATCATCTTACTTCAGGAACCTCTCACTGTAGCTATAATGAAGGATTTTACAAGGGGCTCCCTGCATCAGTTCAACACCCTGTGCTAAAATTCCTTATTCTATGAGGCGAAGGACTAAAAAAGACATAAGGATTTTTCAGCCACACAGAAATATGCTTTTACAACCAGTGGTGAAGAGGTTGGGAGGGAAGTGAAGGGACAAGGAGGCAGTTTTAGAAGAATGACTACCAAATTCAGTCCATTTTCTTGAAACATACTCTTTTACTACAAAAACTACTCTTTTCAATGCAGAGAATTTGAAGTGTGTTGCCCAGTGTGCAAGTACATGTGCATGAGTGAAAACTGACTAATTAGAAGGTAGTTTGGGCTTTTATCCCATGTCCTTACAAGAGTCAGTGCATTTGTTCCATTTAGTTCAGTGAACTACATTCTGAAGGCAAAACACATCTCTTCAGACAATCACAAGCAAAGGTGATTTTTATAATACCAAAGGGGGTGGTGACCTCTCCAGAAACAGCCTCCTTTGATTCTTACAGCAGGCTAACCAAGAGGCTTCCTGAACCACTGAAACATGCTCCAGCATATCACTGTGAAGCTGTAATCAATTTCTCTGGTGCTTAAAGTCCAAGCTGAGTTTTCTGAATTGCAAATAAGTTCTATTTAAAGAATAGTTCATGTATGTATCCAGTTAGGGTGATAACGTTGTTATTACAGCACTCTCTGCAATAACTCAGCTGTCAAATTGACTTAAGGCTGAAATTCAGTCTATATGGTTTCATCTGGACAACAATTTTGTTTTTTCATATACAGGGTGTTTAAATTGTATCCAGACTGTTATGAGTCATGAGGTGGCCAATAAAAGAGGGAGGAAAAAACTGGATTTTTAAAAAATTATTACTTATTTAAGAAGAAAAAAAATGTTAGGAAATATTAAAGAGGGTGTTATCGCTTTTTGTGCCATTAGATGTTACATTAGAAGAATAACTTTGTGATATCACATATTTCACTTGTTCCTTCTATTTTCAACATTGATTTTAGGTCCAAACTTCTTTTCATTAAACATTGTCTACGTTACTCTTCCTACTAAGCTAGTTCCTCCCTTAACACAGTATTCTAGTCTGTACACAGTATTCTAGTCTGTCCACAGCAGATAGAAAAATTGTGATCTCTGTCCATCCTAATAAATACACTGACAGTAGTTTGAGACCAAGCAAAAAAAAAAATGGTTTGTTACTTTGAGTCCATATGAAAATCCATATGAAGTCTGTAGCTACCAAATTTCAATTGAATTTCAATGCATGCGCAAAATACAATGGAGTCTGGAAACCTATTGTTGTTACATTCTTGTTTCACACTGAAATTCCTTAGCCAGTGTCTATGAAGAAATATTAGTGAATTAACAGAAAAGCTTCATTCAAGATACTTTGGTCAGATTCTTCCTTTGTTTTAAGAATATGCAACTTTACCATATTTCAACAAAACAATACAAAAATGCACAAACTTCAATCAGTATTCAGCAGCAGTATCTAGTCCTTATGCAGCATTATTTCATGTTAAGATCACCATGGGCTTTACAGAGCACAGCTGATAGCTGCACTGACAGAGACCTATACAGTGCCTACCATGGCAAACATAAGGCTAGAGCTTCATTACATTAGAGAAAAGACATGAGAATCATTTTACTCATCAAATCTCATGTAGCTAGAATTGGCCTTAAAATTAAACTTATTGTTCCTCAGCAGTAAGAGAAGTTGTTGGATGAAAATGATGAAACATCATAGAATGTAATACGTTATAAATAATGTATTTAAATTTTTAAATACTTAAATTATTCAAAGTATTAAATAATGAAGGGAAAATTAACAGCTACATCTTATAAAATAGAGGTTAGGAAATAGTCACTGGCTGCCCTATGTGACAATACAAATATGGCTGCCCTAAATGGAAATGACTCAAGGGTACAAAAAAAAATAGTAAAATAAAGCAGCAAACCACAGCTTACAGGGAACTTGGGTCAAATTAAAAAGATTTCAAAGGCATAACACAAGATGCATGAGTTCCTGTTCAAACCAAAGCATTTGAAGGGAAAGATCTAACTTTGATTCCAGTGTCAGACAGCCCATCACATCTGGGTACTTTCACCACTGCAATGTCAAATGTGTGCTATCTCTTGAACGTGTTTGCCTGGTTCATCAGTTACTCCTGAGCATTGTTACAGCTTTGTATACCAGGCAGAAGAACCCTCAAACTCCTTTTCTTTCCTCTGTAATAGCGTGCAGGAAGCTGATTAAGGCCCATTTGACAGCATTCTGGAGCAGCACTGCCTTGTCTGGTGTAATGTTTTCTCATTGCAAGAATGAGATGCTGCATCTTTATTGTTGTAAACTCTCCCATTAAATCAGCAAAACTAAGAGCTACATAAGAGTAACAACCAGAAGAACAGCTGATGAGAATGCAATATTGTCCATTACAAGACTGATTGGAATGGCAAGCCAGTTACGGAAGCAAATTCTTTATGTTTTACTGTACTGAAATACAGATGCAAGACCTATTATTATTATATGAGAAGAATTACGAAATGTTACTGGCATATAGCAGTCCCCACATCTCCTGGTAGACTTTTACAGAAGCTGTCAATTTTATATAATTTTGCTGTGCTATATTAGTCACCTTTAAAATATTTTAAATTTCCTTTTAGTATTCAGTGCAGGAATTTTATGGGACCATTAACTACATGTAAGTTGCAAATGCCACTATTTGATTCTTATGTTGCTTTACAATGGAGCTGTTTATCTTTTTTCATTCTGAGGGCTTTCTAGGCTTGCTCCTTAAACAGAAATGACCCATCAGAAACTACCTGTACTCTGCACCAAGGACAATTCACAGACAATCCCAGAAAACTTGCGAGAGACCTCAAGAATGATTAACTACATAAGAATGATAATTGAAGTTTAAAAGGGAAAACCAAAATCACCTATGACCTTCTCATATTATTGTTTCCATACAGCCAAAGAGGAAAAAAACCAATCCAATATCTACAGTAACTGGCAGTGCAATAGAAAAGCAAGAAACACATATTTCAAAAAACAACATTTATTTATTTAAGTCAAGAACTCTCCAGTCCTTAGATTAAATCTGTCCTGAGCATGCAGATTGATGGAAGTTCTTTTGAAAGCCAGTTGGAAAAAAAAAGACCTATCAAGATAGATGCATATAGTTTAGATGGGGGAATTCTGTCCAAATGGCAACTCAGTGCCCTTTTTACACTTACACAGCTTCAGGAGATAAATAACCATACTGACCATTATAATGAGTAGTATAATAAATTGAGACCATCTCCCTTTAAAGTCACCAATGAGCAAACCTTTATGGGTTACTCCAAATAATTCTTTGAGTTTGTTTTTTTTTCATTTAGATATATATTTTATAACTGGATGTTACTTGAGTCTGTTTAAATCATTTAGAAATTTGCAAGAAGATCAATATATGATTTTTCCACCAGGGGAAAAACATACTGGCAGTAAATTGAGAAGTCCACCACAGATTTTAAAACTCTGACTGGAGATTAAAATAGTTAGATTCCCTTTTTGGCACTATCTAAGTTAAAGGAGAGTGATGAGTGTTGAAAAAAACCAAACCATACAAATCAATAGCAGTATTAAACAGATATTAAAATATTATTGAATTTCTGTCTCTGAATTAAGCTTTCATGAAGGTTGACATAATGTAGTTGGACAAGTAGGCCCTTGTCCAACTGTCCATTGGAGTCTTTCTACTCACTGCCTGCAATTTCTAGTAGAAATAAAAGTATTTAAATATATGACTGAAAACTCAGCATAATTTTATGTTTCAGCTACTTTCTGTACACTTTAATTAATATTTCCAGGTAGTTGGATAAATTTAGCTATATATCTATACTACGTATATATCTATACTTCATACAGTACGTTTATGAGTATTTGTAAACAGGCATGCAAGCACAACCAACCAATTTTCTGAGGTTTTTTTCCTATACTCTTAGAGAGGAAAAACAACAGCCTGTGTTCTTGGTTGACATATCAAACACTACAAAAGCAGAATCAGAGCACACAATAATCAAGAGTCTATTGGCCACAAACAATTCATAAACGCTGCCTAATATTTAATGTTCACAAAACTGTTTTAAAACTATAACAGCAAACAAAAGTCATAACTCTAATTAGGAAACAGCCCTCTTTCTAACAAACAGCAAAAATTCCTCAAATATAATATCCAAATGCTTTTAGGTTTGGAGTACCAAACTAAAATAGATCATGAATTAAATGAATTTCAAAGTATTTTTCATGCTAAAATATATGTAAATTAGAAGATTATTCAGGCAATAATTAAATAGGATTATAGAAAGGCATAATCCTTTTAACATACTATACTTCCATTTTCCAACTGAAGTGAATTACTTTTAGGCAGCTTCACAGTAAATAGTAACCACTATCTTCCTTGACCATAACCGTCAAAACCCTGCACTGATTTACCTGTATAATACGCAGTTTTTTATATATTCCACAGATCATGGTATATTATTGTTGAGTATAAATTAAGTTCTCAAATATTTGTATTTGAAATACAGCATATGCTTGAAATTTTTCATAGTCTTTATTATTGATTGCTTCTTTGTCTTTTTCATTCTTTTATATACATGTCCTTCTATGAACGTATTTTTAAAGTACTAAAATCCACTTGACAATGTCACTTTAAAACAGTCTTTTTTGCCTTATCTCACTAGCTGTAATCAATCAGGAATATTAAAGCTGTGTCTTGTGCTACTGAGGAAAATGAACTACTACTCTGCATGGATAGAAAACTGGTGTAGTGAGAGCTCCAAAGTACACAGGAGGTTACACAGCCTGTCATCTTCAGTTCTGAGGTTAATGCCAGTGAGCAAGGAACTGTACTTTCAGATCTGACATGAAATGTCGTGAGATAGATGAGGTAATCATAAAGTGCAGTTACCAAGACCAGACTGGTCTGAGTACAGCAGCATGTAAGAACTTAATGCATCTCTCAGTGAGACTGTTACTGCTGAAGTACAAGCTCCTGTTGTAAAGCCAGCAGGTGATCTGTTCATAAAGTGAAAGGTGGCCCGCAAAGTATGCATTTAACAAGATTTGGTTTTCCCTCAAAATATAGGGGATATTGCAAAAGGATGTTGCTAGTAGGGTAAAATGAAGAAAACAGAATGCTGCACCTTTCCTTAATTTCTTCGGTAACCAAGAAAAAGCCATGATAAGGCAAGCCAATATTTGAAAACATCAATGCAAAAAATAAATGAAGAAATGGAAAGCTATTGAAACACTACAGCTATCTGACAATTTAATCACATGGTGAAAGAACTCATTGCCTTAATGTACAAGGGAAGACAATAAAGAAAACCAGAACCAGAGCTGTTCACAGATTCATAAGCAATTCAGAAAAAAATAAGTTACATACTTTCCTGTTACAGAGGTAGGGATTGGGTTTGCATGGACAAATTTTGGTAGTACGGGGGAGGACTACAGGGGTGGCTTCTCTGAGAAGCTGCCTGAAGCTTCCCTGATATCTGGCAGAGCCAATGCCAGGCAGCTCAAGGACAGGCCCACCAAGGCCAAGGCCAAGCCAATCTGAAATGGTGGCAAAACCTCTGTGATAACATATTTGAGAAGGAAATATAAAAAAGCCATTTTGCAGATATAATCATGACCAGAGAAGAGCAGGGTGAGAATATGTGAGAGGAACAGCTCTGCAGACACAAAGGTCAGTGGAGAAGGAGGGGCAGAAGTTTCTCCAGGCACTGGAGCTGGGATTCCCTTGCAGCCCATGGTACAGCCCATGGTGAGGCAGCTGTGCCACTGCAGCCCATGGAGGACAACAGGGATGCAGAGATTCCCCTGCAACCCATGGAAGACCCCATACTGATGGATCCATCACAGTGGATGCCTGAGAGAGTGCTGTGAACCCGTGGGAAACCTGTGCTGGAGCAGGGTCCTGGCAGGGACCTGAGGACCCACGATGGACAGAGGAGTCCACACTGGAGCAGGGTTGCTGGCAGGATTTTTGACCCTGTTGGGGACCCACATTAGGGCAGGCTGTGCCTGAAGCACTGCACCTCATGGAGGAGTAACCCATGCGGCAGCAGTTTGTGGAGAACTGATGCTGTAGGATGGACTCATGCAGGAGAAGTTCATGGAGAACTGTCTCCCATGGGAGGGACCCCACACTGGAGCAGGGGAAGAACTCCTCTCCCTGAGCAGCAGCAGAAACAACCTGGGATGAACTGACCATGACCCCCATTCCCTGTTTCCCTGTGCCACTGGGGGGAGGACCTAGAACACAGAAAGGTAAAATTTCTCAATAGATGAAAAATTATTGAGTAAACAATTATTCATAGGGCTAGAGAGAAGGCTACAATTATTTGCTCTAGATGTCTGTGTTCTAAGAGCACTGGAGGAAATGGTAATGTGAATTGGTTACATACTTGCTTAACAGGCTGCTGCAAAAGAACATTTGAACCGGATGCAATCAAACTACAATAGACAAAGTTCTTCTATATTTTTACTGACAATATTTACAAGTACTATTTTAACAAAATTTATTGGGATACATTGGCAGAGAAGTAGAATATGGTTCAGGTAGAGGGGATACAAAATTAGCAGGGTCATTTTGTATAGTCCCTGTTCACTCATCCATTTCATTAATGTACTTATATTGTGTTTTTCCAGATAAGAAGTATTGTGGTTTTGTATGGTCAAGGTCACTTGAATTCTACAGAATTTGTTCTACCGTGAACAAAATTTAGGGAATAACGGGGTTGCTGCATTGCAACCCATCATTTAAACAGATCATCACCGTATTAGTTGGGCCCTGCTAATGTAATCTGGCAGAAGAAATCGTGTCTCCACAAGAACTGAATGTTTTAATTTGAGCATACTAGAGGAGTCCATCTGGCCATTTAAAAACACTGCTAGCTATAGATTCTTTCTAAGGCCTACTGGTTTCAAAACATTACTTTCCTTCTGACAGTTAACTGTATGAACTACATAGCTATGGAAATATTTGAATTGTAAATATTGAAAGTCAGCTGCTGTTCATGCATTGCAACTTTTCATATATTTTAATATGCATATTAACACCATGAAGGCTCCATATTCATAAAACTGATCTTGACAGATAATAATAATTGTTGAACATAATTGATAATACTACTTATTGAAAGTGACCAACCATTTAATAGTTTCTCTCTTTTTCACTTGCTTTAATTCTGGAGAAACATGATGATATTAAATGTTCAGTATGGTAAGTTCAAGATTAATAATTCAATTATCATTAAGCACAGATTGAAACAATAGTATTGCCCTGCCTTACAATGTCAAGAGTTTTAGCAAATCATTTAATAATGTCAGTACTCTTCCTATGCGTGGATTGTCTGGGTTGACAATACCATGCAGTGGTTTCCAAATTAACATTTTGCCACAGCTAAAAAGAAGTTGTGAACCAAGATGTTTTACAGTTGCTTCAGTGGGGGATTTTTTTAATATATTACTACACACACTTCCTCAGCATTAAAAAAAATGGGCCAAACTCACAGCACAGGGATGAATACTCCCATGGGAACGAAGTTGCTTCACTGACTCACAGCAGAGACAGTGCCTTGGTATGAACACCAGCTCCTGGAAAAGGATGTGTGATGGACAAGTGGCACTAGTTTGTAGCTGTGACGCAGCTCACTGCTCTCTCTGCTGAGCCTTTGCCATGGGGTCATATTCAAACCAACATATTTTGCCTCACAGTAAAATGAATTAAATGATCTTCCTGTTTTCTTCAATTAGACCAGCATAAGGCAGTGGACAGGAGCCATCTCTTACTTTCATTATGGTCAAATTTCAGTAAGGATTTAATTTTCATTTTAAAAGGGACAATTGCAGACTCAAGGATCATCTGAGTTTCCTCACATAAAGACAGAAAGTTGAAATTGCTTATCTTTCACTCCTCCATGAAGCCTGGCTCTCAGACATGTGGTCTTAACAGAGCTTAGGTGGACTTTTCTCTTCAGCTTTTGATCTTGCCAGTCTCTTCTTTACTAGCATAAATGATCAGACAGCATGCACAAACATTGCCAGTTGCATATCTTTTGAAAATATGGAAGTCAAAACCTGGGCTCCTGCCTCTTCCTTTTGATCTGAATCTATTCTTTATTTTTTCCTCAGATTCATAAATGTGAAAATATCTCGTGAGCCATACATATGATGTCTCATATCTATTCACCATTTTCATAGCAAATGCTTTGAAATTGTTTATTTTCAATTGAGGGATTTTTAAAAAACCTCAACTTTTTATTCTAAAACTAACCACTACTTCTTCCCATAATCTGTTTGAATAAATTGTTTTGGAAGAAACAAACAGTCAGATACCAGTTTTCCAAACACTACTGAATTTATACAAGTTTAAATAAACAAACCAAAAATATAACCTCAGAACTATACCTTATACTTTTTCATAAAACCCATCTTGACAGAAAATAATAATTAAGGATATAATTGATAACAAACACATGAAAGGTGACTAAGTATTTAATAACATCTCCTTAATTCTGTAAAAACAGGATATGTAGCACAGATCACAAATGTTCAATATAATAAGCTCAAATTTTATAATTCAATTAACATTAAATATAATTCCTGTCAAAACACTGGTTTAGGTGAATGGCAAGTAAATATTACCTAATTCTTCATCATGAGGACAAGATGCATTGATCCCATTACGGAAAAGGAAATGTCAATAAAGCAGCAGGTTTTCAGTAAACAAATACATTTGTCAGGATAAACAGTCCATTGCACAGTCAGTAGTGAAACAATCAGGATTGTACTTTTGACTCCTATCTCATTTCCTGTCAACCTTATGGAGCTTTGAAAGAAGACCCACTTTGTGTGTCTGCAGTGCCCAGGAGACCCACAGAGAAATTTTTGCTTCCTCCTTACATGTTTTGGTGGTCATACAGACAGGCAAGTCATTACACTCATCAAAAGTGCAAGGGGCTGGGGATTTTTGTAAGACATTAAAATGGTTTCAAGAACATTGCCTAATCTCAGTTGAGTGGTATTTAAAATGTGCTGTGAAGATAAATTCTTCCTCTGTAAGCCTCTATACCCACATATTAGACTGAAAGATTTCTTTCACCTTTAAGCAGAGCCAACATCTGCCACCTGTGTCCCCTGACAGACTGCCATTTGCTTCAAATTTCAGAAGAGGAAAAAAAAGGAACACTTTCTTATAGTGTTTCAGAGCAATATACATAATCCTTCCCCCACTGCTATGTAATTTTTATCCTTTGTAAAACCTGCACTTTTTTTTTCTTTTTTTTCACCACAAGGCTGTGTTTGTGTTAAAGTTGTCCAGATTTTGTAGTTTGGGGAAAAGAGGTAGCTAAATGCAGTTCACATCCTGGAACACCCACATACTAAGGCAGAGCCACACAGCACACTCAAGGCAAAGATGACTCAATAAGAAGGTACAAGCAATTTCCCTGTCATTGCTGATAATATATAGGTAACAACCACACTGTTAAGTGCAAAACAGAAAGACTCCATGCCTCACAGAAAGTAATAGGAATAAACTGTACAGTAAGTACATTTATGACAACAGCGTTGGAGCCTCTTCCCTTTCCTTTCCCCAGAGAAAGGGGCCGGACTCCAGAACTGCAGCGCTTCCACGGGCAGTACCTCTGAGCTACCACACCCCCTGCTCCTGATAGCAACACCTTAGTGTGGGGAATTAAAGACCAACAACTTTACTCAAAAAGTTACTGGGAATGACAGCAGGACCCGAGCACCAGTGTAAAGCGATCTCACTGCAGAATGAGACCAAGTCGTGACATTCTGCGTTAGTTTCTATTTCTAAGTGATCTCAGGCTGCAGCCACATGCAAAACAGATTAGAGCAATCTTGTGTCAAGTGAGAAAAATGTGGCTAAACGTGGCAACATTTGTACTGCGAAGATTTTATTCTTCTCACCAGGCTCTGGTAAAAGAGTGAACTCCCGGCCAGCACTCTGGGCTGCGCATCTGGATGCAGCTTAAGATGAAGCAATTACTTATCCTACAAAAGCTCTGATTCTTCAAGATGATCTACTCCATGTGTCTCCTATTGTGTGAGTCTGTGAGGCACATGTACACAACACATGTTTTCCTAGCAGTACCAACATTCAGCAGTGCTCTGCTTGGACTTTCTGCTCCTTATGTTCCCATACGAGAGGACATCAAAGCTTGGCTAACCAAGCCCAATTATCCTTGCAGTGTTAACCCTATACTACTAAAAACTCTAAAGCCTGAACAGAAAGCAGACTAGAAAAATTTCACTGACAGCAGCTCTAATGGTAGTAAACAACTGTTTTGTGGGAAAACAAAACAAACAAACAAACACACACCCTCAAATTTAAAAAAGAAAAAAAAACAACCCCACAAAACCAACCAAAAACAAGACAAACCCCACCAAAACCCCCCTGGTTTAGATGGAGATCTCTACTTTTTATAGATCACCAGTTGTACAGGGGCTCAGGATGTACACCAAGTGGAGTGCTCCTTGTCATTGCCTGGTAGCTCTCATTGACTGGTTTGTAATGGTAGAAAGCAAAGACGGCCAACAATACTCTGATATTTGGAGGGGAAAAAAGTCCCTACCAGCCAAGCAAATGGAGATACCCTACATAATCTAGTTCAAGAACATTTATGCTGAAGTAATTCAGCTTTGAAATATAGTACCCAAAACAGCAAAAGAAAGCCTGAAATGTTTATTTCCTGTTAATGGGGTAGAACAAAACTCAGGAGTTGTCAAAATATTCTTTTCTAGCAGTGAATCTGGATGAGAAGATCGAGCAACTTAGAACAGACTATTTTCAAATGCTAAATGAAGTGATACCCTTCATTTAGGAGCCAGGCAAGAAACAAGTGTGAAAAAAAGTCTAAAGTCTGATATTGAGGACAAACTGTATCATAAGACAAAACAGTTGATGCTCAGCACAGTGGGTGGTATTAACCACACACTCTAGACTCTGTTTGGCCTTTGCAGTCAATATAAAAAATAATTTCCTCACTGACTTTTTTGGGTCACTTGGTGCTTTATATAAGAATTTACTGAAGTGGCAGGAATTGTTCGTATTTTGTTTTATTTTCACAGACCTCTCCATAAAGCAGAGGTTAGTATTTCATTCTGATCTGGGGAAAGATGTAGTCCATCTTAAACCTAGCAAGCTAAAAGAAATAGTCTATTAAAACTAGCTTTCCAGCCCCAGCAGGTGTTATAATTATTTCACTCCACCACTGCTACAATGTCAGACTCTGAAGAACTGGAAAAATAGTTACAAAGATGAAGTTTCCCAGAAGTGTATATATTAGTAAAGCTCTATTTTGCTCACAACATACTCTTTTTATTTTACTTAGGTGTTTATGTATTTTAGTATTTCAGCACCCAGTTTAAACTCAAAGAGGGTAGCTTGTTTTCCTGACCTTCACATGGCCCAAATTTAGCCTTTTAATCTGCTGACCAACCAAAGCTGGAAACAGCAGAACAGAAGGTCACAACTTCCTTGCAGTGCAGGATCCTCAGTGTAAGATAAATCACACCTTTCCTCTGCTATACAGCTCCATCGAGGATTACTGAGGAGGTTTGCATGCTTGGAGAAGGCTGTTGGCAGAGCAATGTGTGCTATCCCAATCAACCAGTTTGACCAAAATCAGTCATAAAAACCCCAAGAGATTCAGAAGAATGAGGGTATGAGCCCTTTCCTGCTTTGTTTTTGCTGCAGTTACTTGAGAATCCAAAAAATTGTTCATCTGCCCAGTTTTTAAAGTCAACACTATCAGTCCAACAGCTATATACAGGTTGTCTTCAAATGGCAAAGCAAACAATCTCATTAAAAGGCTTAAACTTCATCTCAAAATCTGTGAGATTCCCATACTAGTTGACCGGGATTGCACAGTGAAAAACCCCTCTTTCTTTCCAGGTTGCAATACTTCTGCCTGGAAGGTCAACAAGGGAGGAAAATTCTTGGGGTCAATCCCAAATTTGATCTCCTGCAAGGGAGGCTGTACAACTATCAGCTGAGCAGCCTTTGTGCTGACCCAGAAACTGCAAATGTCTTCATTTATATTCCTTTTAGATAAAGGAACTTTTCTTCTCCTACTTAAGCTTTCTAGAGGGAAAAAAAAAGCAACCAACATCTTTTTTAGCTCGGTTTTTCTTTTGTGTTCTTTGTCCTTTGTAATCTACTTTGACTCACTGACAATACATGACTTTCTGTACTCTCGCTGTCTTTTACCTACCAGAAAAAAAAAAAAAAAAAAGAAAAGAAAAAAGAAACATTCCACCCCAAAGCCCTCTGACTATCCATCCCTCATGATTACAAACCATCTCCTTTATCTAGTGGTCTGGGGAGGAAGAAGAGGAGGCAGCACAGCAAACCCTTTCCTTTCATTGGCCTCTGCCCCAGCAATATAACTTCTTTTACTCCCAGTTCTCTTTTGTGTTGTGTCTTCACTGAACGTAATTGTCAGATATGTCTGATGGGCAGCCAGGCCCACATGCAATAGCAGTGCCATTCCCTTCATGCGCCTTTTAAAGCAGCTGTTGAGTACAGATTCTATATTTGGTCACACGCATTTCCATGATTGCTATCTCTGCATTTCTGATTCTGTTCTGTGTGCTTTGATTCTTAAATTTGATGAAACCAGATTTACCAATGAGATACTGAGTTGTTTTGTTGTTTTTCTTTGTTTTTAAAGGGCTAAAATAACAACTGCATGCTTTTTAAATGTGGGGCTTAAGTGTCCATGCTGTGACAATGGCTGTGTTATCTGTGGATTATAGTAGCATTTTATTTGTGTATACTCCTGAAAAAATACTCAGACACTGCAATTACTGTAGAACAAACAGTGTAGCTGATCAAGGGCTTTTGCCCAGGCTCTTCAATGACACCCACACTGTGATTTGTTTTGACTGCCTACAGATCAGTGAACGCACTGCAAGATTTTGCTTGGTCGGTATATGGAGCTGTAAGTCACACAGGACATGGGAGAAGGCACGACTGCCCTGTCTGTCATCCCACAGGGATTTTTTAGGCATGTACTTTCTGAATGTGAGTAGGTGACTGTATCTTGCATAAAACCCATATTTGAAAGTCTTTGTGCTATTTAACTTCCAAAGAAGATTCAAGACTCTTGTTACCCTCAAACACTCAAGTACATAGGAAGCCATGAAGCTAATTGCAAGGTTTCTTTTTAAAACACCGATGAAAGCTCTCTTCTGTTTTTGCAGCACTCACAATTAAGGTTTTCCAGCTTTTCTGTACAGACACAAACCCCAGGAAACAAGTAAGTTCCCCCCCTTTGCCTTAAATTCTCACACCCATATATCTCAGGTGCTGGGGTTTTTTACTAAAGCCACAGAAATTACAGTAAACCAGGCAGTGATTTGCTTTCTAAATACAGGCTGGTGTTTCTTTCTTTATATTGTGTGCATTATTGCAAAGTCAAGGAGAATACTATGTTGTGTCCAAGAAGGAAAAAACAGAAGAGTTTTAATTTCATTTGTGACCTGCTATTTGTCAGCTCAAGGTTTGGGGGTTTTTTTGGACACACTGGAATAGGTTATACCTTAATAACATGTTAAGAACTGCCACTTACAGAGCTCTCATTTCGGAAGGAAGGATTATCTTTGGGCACAGTGTGTTCTAGTTTCTCCATAAACCTGCCCTGTGACTGATCAGCCACTGATTTCTAAAGCTGAAGTGTACTATATCAAAGTCCAGATTCATTATCTGTGAAATGGGTATAACGACACTCACTATTCTGGCTGATTAGTATTGGAGGTGATAAATGCCACACAGCCATCTATGGTAAATCATTACACGTGCGCTCATTACATGTACAGCTGATTCTTAAAATGCTTTTTGGTAACCTGGCAGCAGTAAAAAAATCCTGATCCTACTGTTATGAGGTTCCTTCTGATGTTCTGTGTATAGCTAAGAGATGTGAGATGTTTTGTGAACTCTTGATGTGATATTACAGAAGAGGCAGCGTTAACATGAAGATCTATTTAATGTATCTTAGTCATGAACATACCCTGATGGTAGAACTGTCACTTCCGTGCATTGCTGCTCTCTAATCAACAAAATGAAAGGAATACTGTGGGGGACACTTCTCCAATGCCAGAATATAATTTGTATTACGAGCATTTTTCCCACCAATGCCAGAGAGGAAGGATGCAACTCTCATCATCTTTCTTGGAAGCAAAATTAAATTATCAGTCTTTAATTTAGTTAGTGATAATCTCTGCTAAAATATTCCCTCATGGCTTCCACTAAGTATACCATTAAAATCTCCATTCTGTCTGGGCTACCAAGTGCTCTCTCTACACGAGAATGCTAATTCACCTTTGAACTGGGTTTCTACTGACTGCGGGGAAAGCAGCTTTTTGTCCCAAAAAGAGTTTTTACATATCACAGCATGACATAAAAGTGCAAATTGGTCATGTTCTGTCATCCTACTATGAATCAAAAATTATAAGTCAAATGCAGCTGTAGCCATAGCAGGGTAAAAATAAAAAAAAGGAAATTCTCTGTTAAATCATTTTATCACTATGGAAAACATTATCAGTTTTGCAACAAACAAGAGCAATTTCCTGGCTTGTGTTTCAAGAGAAAGAACACATCTGAGTAGCACTCAAAGACAAGGACAGCACAGGCAGCCATATAACAATTCCTATCTGTGGGAGAGTTCCTTCATTTGTTCTTTTCACTATAGATGTACATGGCACCAGTTCGGAACAGGAAGATGTTCCTGGACGACAGCACAAAGTAATCCTCCAAACATTACACCAAGAGCGTAAATTACACACACGAATAAAGAGTAAATTACTGGGGAATCTGAAGGGCCAGTTTGGAACTCAAGCAGTTTAAATCAAGGAGTTTGAGGCTTCACAGAGGTAAGCAAAGATGGAAGACAGAACTAAACATCTGTACAGGTACCAGCAGGGTGAGAGCGATCCCTGCTCATGCTCACAAAAAACCCAGTCCACCTCTTGGTTAAAAATAACAGTTCTGATTCTTCATCACTTCACCCTGTCAGTACAATGTAGCTACAACGTGGAAAAGGAAGAGAAATTCTACTATAGCACAAAGAAACCGGTTTCAGATTCAAATTATGTCAGTAGAATATTCCTCTTCACACATTGTTGAGGCAGATAAGTAAAAAATGAAAAATAATATCAGTTGGTATTTTGATACATCCAATTTGCGTTTGCAATAACAAGCCAGATTTGAATCCAAGTGTTCAAGAATCCCTGGGCAGCCTGACTTGGAAGCAACGGAAGACATTCCATCACAATGACCAACTCAAGAATAAAACCAAGAAACCCCACTATCTCAATGGTATACAGGAAAGATGGGAAAAGGTGACACTGAAGTACCACAGAGGAGTTGCTCCACATTTGGAACTCTGATCTTTGGACTTCTCAGTAAACAAATTATTTCTTTCCTGGCACTGTGACGACACTTTATCAGTGTGCACCCAGGCACCAAATTACTGTCCAGAAGAGCAAGAGCTAAATAAACTGAATCTCTCCCTTTTCAGTGAAGTCTCTTCACTTCCTAAGAACTTGCACTGGTAAAGAAAGACACACTGGTGACAATACAATGAGATTTTAGATAGTGAGCATGAGCACAGCACAGGTCTTCCTCCTCTTGCTCCTCTGGTCAAGAGTGCAGAAGATCAAGAGATAATCTGGAGTCTGAAAACACAAACATAAATCTTCCAGGACAAAGCTGGCTCAAGGCTTCTCTGCACAAAACTATAACTGAGGCTGGACTATTGTGGCGCAGAAAAGGAAGGGATGGAAATGGGAGAAAGGGTCTCTTTCCTGTTATTATTAGAGAAGTGAGTACAGTGTAGAGCAGAGTGGGAAGGAAAGGCAGCCCCTCCTGCCCTTCCTTGCCCCATCTCTCTTGCAGCAGTAATTAGCACAGCTCTAGCAGAGAGGAGAGAGTGAGCCATGAACTACAGATGTTTGGTCATATCCTACCTGGTACCCTGGACAGGCAGTTTGACTTGCCTTCTGCAGCCTTGCCCCAGGAAATGCTTTAAGTAATTAGCTTGTCTGTCCATCCATCAGGTCAGGATGTCTACTCCCAAGTGGAGTAGTCTCATGTTACTTTGCCAAGTTCCAAGGAAATAGAGAAGGCGAAATAGGAACCCTGAGCTTCTCATTGTGGTAAATTAATATATACACACACACACACACACTTATATATATATATTAAGAAAAACACTTAGCCACTGTATAGCCACTGTATGTACAAGAATTTTGACATTAAGGTTTCCCTCGTTCCATACCATGGTGGTAGGCAGATGTAATATTTTTCCATCTGATTACATAGTTTCACCAAGTCCTCACCTTTTTTCCCCAATTCCCTGCCCAGAATATATGCTGACCTTGAAATAAAGCAAAACACTCAGTGTTATAGACAAGTGGTCTCTAACCAAGATGATACAATGATGCTATGTAGATTGTTGCACTGCTGAACTCAGTGCCCCTCTCTGCGCAGAATGAGTTGCTGAGGCCACTAAATGTGGCTGCAAAACTCATCAGACAGACAAGAAGTCTGAAACAAAGGTTACAGACGTTAGCCCACAAATAATTGGAGTCCAGGTCATATGCCAGCTCCTGACTGTTCAGTGTTTCTCAGACGCCAGGTTGATGGGAGCTTTTTCTTCTTCCAGTTCCTTAATGTGGAAAAACCAAGGGTAATTACAGGTGCCAAATATAAAAAAAGTAAAATAAAAGATTAACAAATCTATCGGTCTACTTTCTAACTTAACACATTAGTTTGCAGTCGTGTTATACATTATTCCCTAGTCAATCAGAAAAGCAGCTTGTTTTGCAATGGATCAGGCATAATTATTATTTCCATTCTAATTCTCACACACACCCCTCCCCCCATGTTAAGGTAGAAATTGGTGTTAACAAAACTTTTAAGAAGCATAGACAAACAAACCAAAACCCAAATGTATTAAGCTCTTGAATTTAATTATACATCATGAGCTCATTATCTACCATGCAGAAAAAGCATAAATTTTTAAACACTTGTATTTATTTTTAAAGCATGTTCTTTTAACATCGGAAAGCGCAAACATGAGCACACAGCGTACCTAGTCATCAGTCATACTACCAGCTTGCACAAACCTCTACCATGTATCTTCTCATTCATTTTCTTCCTGAACTATTACTTTTTCCCTTTTTCTTGTATTGTGTCCTGTCTAGAAGTAAAACCAGGCCCTTAATCACTTTCATTGCCATTTTGGGCCAGTTTTTCGTTGTCTCTTTCTCCTTCCCACAAAATATTTCAGTCTTAGATAGATAATATAAAAGTGGCTTTTCACTAATTTAACTTTCCTCACCTACATTTCTCACCATGTTTCAAATTGATACATCAATAATAAAATGTTATGATATTCATCACAACTGCCTCTGTTGGCTGACTTCAATACTCACAAACTCAGTAATAGTAGTTGTGCTGAAAAGTCACCAGAGCAACACCCTTAACAGATGGGGGAGATGGGCTGATTGTCACCCAGAGGTTTTATTTTGGTTTTAACCAAACAGAAAACAAAAGGCTCTGATTACAGATACTGTTCTTGATAGAAGACATTTCTGCCTGTATGATGTAATTGCAGCATAAGGCGGAGATCTTTTTCACAGGTGCCTAAATACAAATACTTAGACTTGATATTTGTCTTAAGGTTTGTGGATGCTCATGTTTTCTCCAGCTACATTTTTGTTTTGTGTTCCCTTCTGGCTTTTATCAAAGAAATATAGGACATCAAATCAGATCTATTGATGCAGTATATATTCAAAAGAAAGATGCAAATTTGAATTGGCAAAAGTTAACATAAACAGGTCTGGTATCAGTAGCAATGTATTTCTAGGCCCTGGTACCCTACTCATTATCAAATAATTTATAATAAATAGTAGAGGTTTGATTTCTATTAAATCAGTTTACCCAAAAATGGTATATCCTCCCCTGTAATTCCCCAAGTATTTAAATTCTAATCTTGGATAAACTTACTCTTAGCAACCACCTGAATGCAATAGTTGCCCATACGAAAGGAGTCCCAAAAACTGCCTAACAACTACCCGGACAAGTTTAGAAGCGCAGATTCTATTTTTAAGGCTGTAAATAATAATAAATAACAAAAAATTCCAAACAAACAAAACCAGCAAAAACAAAACAAAAACCTCCAAAACGCTTGGCCAGCAAAGGAAAAAAGCAGGTTTCCATATCTGCAATATCTGTTTCTCCATAAGAGATTGCAACAGGCACTATATAAATTTAAGCGCTTTTAGCTACAAAACACATCAGTTTGCAGAGAACATTTTTTTTCTGTAAAGTTTTATCAGCTCTCTTTTGTGCCATGATGGCTGATGTATCAAGGATGGTTACTTTGCACCAATACAGAAATCAACAATATTGAATCTTATTCAACATAAGGAAATAAAACCCAAGGTGACTAACAAGTATAAACTACAGGTAAATTGGGACAAAGAGCTTACACTAGAGAGCTCTTAAAAAAGGTTATTAAACATAATTCCAAATTGCTGGATAAATACTTTGTTCAAATATATTCTAGCATACACTGATTTTAACTACTTTTCCCTCAAGCATTTCCTGTTATATTTAATACATTATTCACGACATATGATCAAAAGCAGTGTTGTTTCTTCTTCCTGAGTATCCAAACTTTTATAAAATGAAAAGAAGGAAGTATATCACATTGAACTCCAACTCTGAGTTACATTAATATTATTTATATCAATGCATGGAGAATAAAATAGCAATTCTTGTGATTGTTCCTGAAAACATTTTGAAAGAGCAATGAATATCTGAGGAGCATCAAAAATTAGTATAAACATCCCATCGTTTATCCTTAGCACCTTGATTAAGACAGAACATTGTGATGAAAAGCACACTTCACACCTCTCACAGAACCACTGCTTTAGCTCAGACAACTATTTTGGACTTGCACAATACATCAGTTACCACTTCATTCCGTATGAAAAGTTATCACTGCCAGTTGTTCACTGCCACAAATTTTAGGGACATTTTTCTTAAGATTGTAAGTTAGATATTATGGCTTGATTCAAAAGAATCTGCACAAAATTCAGGGAGTATGACAGGCAGAATAGAAGAGGACTTGCATGTCATGTTCAAAGGGGTGCTCTGTTCACTGCATACACAAAGTACATCTACAGTCTCTCCACCTTCTATTACAGTTATTTCAGTATATTACTTACAATAGCTTATAGACACCTGAAGGATGGACGCTGCTACTCTTTCTGAAGTTACAAAGTAGTTAACTTGCACCAGTTAAATCTCATTTAAGAATTAAACTGGTCATCCAAAAATAACTCAGCAAAGGAAATAAGAAAAAGGATTAAAAATGTGTAAATAGTGAAACAGAGTACTAGTACATGTAATTAGTTTAATAAAATACATGTACTTGCAGACTACAAGTGAGTAGAGACAACGCAAAGATTTAAAGGCAGCTTGTCTTGGAAAGGGAGATCCTACCCTTCATCAGTCCTAACAGTCAGCATTTTTGAACAGCCCCAAGATAATCTGAAGTTAACAGTCACTAAATAGTCAGCACGTCTGAAAATTTAATCCAGTATTTTACCAATATCTTTCCTACTGGAAGAAGCATGAAGATTCAAGAGATGTGCAAAAATCACTTTTTCCCTTCAGCGCCCGTGTTCTACATACAAAAGTAGCTATCCCATTTTCCAGGACTTTCTAATCTGCCACATGGCAACTGGTGATACAGGAATCTCACTGCAAATCTTCCCTAACAGTAAAATCCTCCCCACTCTATAAAAGCAACACCAACTCCACCCCACCCCCAGCAAACAATGCCCACACATCTACCCCACCAAAGGACTGCTACTGAGGGTATGCACCAAAAAATGTCCCTGAAATTAAATGACTGACTGCTTAAAGAAAGTAGAAATGAGCTATCAGAGCTCCTGCATTACATACACTGAAACCTGCATTTCAACTGATTACAGTAGGGGAGTGGGGGGAAGAAAACAACTCCTAAATTCAATGTCTGTATATTGGGGTTTATACATGCCTTTTGCAGCCTTGCCCTTACTTGTTGAATTTTGCAATTATCTCTATTTCTTACAAAGCTTCAGTGGCAGAAAGGAATGCATCAGCCCAGCAGAAGAAAAAGCATTAAAAAAAGGCAAAGCAAAAAAAAAAAAAAAGCAGCCCTCCCCAGGTCTGCTACATCCCCACGCTGATTCCAGATAAGCGTGTCTGCACACAAATGGCAGACCCACAGTACAAAGCTCAGTGATGTGTGTCAGCACAGCAGCAGTCGCCTTTCTGCCAAACAGGAACATAATGGACAAGCTGCAGGAGCTTACACATTTGGAGGGGAGCTGCTAGACAGAGCTCAGAACTCTAGTGAACATCTCGCTGCTACTCTGCTGAACATCTGTGCTCGCGTGGTGCAAGCCACTGACAGGAATCTTTTTTGAAGAGCACCACTTCCATGTCATGTTGCCTCATTAAATACCCCGAAAAAGTCTCCATTATATTCCAAATAGGACTGTTTGTTTCAAGCTGTGTTCAGACTCAGCCGTGAAATAATTGTACAAAGTAGGCAAGAGGAAGGGGAGCTGAGTTTGAGGAGGTCTGTGTTCTGTCCCCAATTTTATCTGTGCCTCACTGCAAGGAATATTCTATGGTTCACCAAATTAATTCACTACTCTCTTTCTCATAGATAAAAAATGGGATTAAAAATGGCAACTAGCTTTTATAAAGTACTCTCTTTAAAAGAAATTTGAAATAAAGCAAAAATACTTGGGAAAAAAAAAGACTGATTTTGTGATTAGTAAGTAGCAAGATTGGTCCTGGAAAACCACCTGCCTACCTGTAATTTGCTGCAGTAAAGAGAAATAAAAAATGTACAGTAAAATGTATTAAGGAGATGCTGAAAATGTTTTATGTTCCTGACATTCTTTGATATATGATGCTGGTATTTTTCCATAAACTTCTTGCTACTGTTTCAATGTTTTCCTGTTGCGCTTTAAGATTCAGGGTTAACATGATATGTCCTGTCTCCTGACAACACATTTTATGGTCAGCTTTCCTGTAAGATAATAAGCCTGTTGTTATAGGCCAAATCTATGTTTCCAGCAGAGTTCAATAAAAAATATGTCTTGGGTAGAGTACTAGAAAATAAGATCTGTACTCTTCACTTACACCAGGAAAAGTGCTCCAACCTTCTGATAAGTTGGTTTCGTTCTATCTTGTCTTTGCCAAGTTTTTTCAGCAAGAGTCTTCACAAATTCCTGTAAGAATGTGGGGCAAGAGACCTGGCAAGGACTTCCCTATTCTCTTCTCTGCAACTTTGACATCACAAATGCTTTATAGCACAGTATAAGGAGAAAGTCTTCTATCTACAGCCTATGACCAGACTCACTTCTTTTGCCTCCTTTTAATTTATTTCTCATTTTCATCCCCCCTTTCCTCTGTTTCACTTGTTCCACCATCTTTGTCTCCGTTTTTACGGAATGCCAAACATTTTTTCTCCCCCACATCAGTCCCTTTGACACATTTCATATTCCCATCCAAATTCACGAAACCATGCACCAGCTTTAAGATATACTTAGGCTTTCTTAATGTCTCTGTAAAGTTTACACTACTATTTGCAGAAGTAGGAGACGCCACTGGAAGTTATTGAGTAGCTGCAGTCAAGGGAAACAGCAAGCAGAAAGTTTTAGCTGGAGTCAAAACACCATACTTAATTTGTCAAACACAGCTGACTTTAGAACTATGCTACAAACACCTTATCCTTCTTAAGGATTCTACCCCATCCCAGTTTGTGGAAACGTAGTAAGTGCATAAAAAGAAAATATCAATATCCTTGGCTAACTTTATGAGCATCTTCGCCTTAATGTTACATTCTCTGTGATAAGGTTGGTCCAATACATTTCCCCATGTCAATCAGTTTCCTTTTAGAATTAAAGCTGCTGAGATCACACTTCTTTTTGGTAGTAATTGGTTCAATTCCCAGATTAGACAGATGTTTGTATACCAACTATTCCTTATTTATTCAGGTTAGTATTTGCATCAGCTTTGCTACAGCCAGATTTGTGCTTAAGCTGTGCCTGATACGATGCAGTAAGCAGCAATTCAC